>MU227937.1:642123-685683 GCA_018584345.1 Thuja plicata | reverse complement strand
AGAGAATCAATGGAACAAAGGTTATGCTTTCAGCAATGCATAAAAGTCAAGTATTCACTAAGTGATAGACCACACTGGTGAAGTGCACACCATTGGTAAAGAAAAAGATAAAGTCAAAGTGATGCCCAACGAGCTAAAATCAGTGTTTCCCAATGAGAAAGATCCAATGATGCCCAATGGATGGAGATCTTGAAGCTAACTGAAGTTGCACCGACAAAACTGGTAGTTGTCACTGGCGACAAACTATAGAATTGACTGACAAAATAGAGAGATCAGAAAATGACAAAATATCTAGCTGGCAGAGCTTAAGGATAGAATTAACTGGTTGTTTTACTTGTTTTATTTGAACATATTTAAGCAAGTTATTTATAGATGATTTATACAGCTGGCAAGAAGATAACTATGAGATAAATCAGGAGTTAAAGCCATAAATCAATTTGGCTAGATTGTTTTTTACACCAAGAATCAAGAATCAAGAACCAAGAGTTAAGAAATATCATGTCTATATAAGAGACAAGAATAATTCATTTTTAGAAGCAATCAGGTACACGGGGGAGTGAATTGAAAGAAGATGCTGAAGAGAAACTGGTGAAGGTTAAGCTTCATACAGTCTCGATCAATCAAGCTAAGGGAGAGCTAAAGAATTCTGTAGACACCGATGAACAGTGAAGCACAACATCACAGAGTAGAAAATGTGAAGTACAAAGGAACTAAATTGATACATTGATCAGAGAGGTATTGTAAGTAAATAGATCTGAATATATGCAATTCAAGTTGCATTAGAAATAGGTCATTGTGTTTCAGTTTAACCATTGAAGCATTAAGTCTCTTAACAGAGAAGGACTTAACTGTCTTCTATAATTGAGGTATATCCTAACAGATTATCAAAAAGATTGATTCATGATAGTAGCATCGGTCTTACCTAAAGCCTATTGATAGTCTAAGAAGGTGCTTGATTCAAGGATGGTAGTAAGATTAGCATAAAGCCTATTGACAGTCTAGAGGCTGATTAAAGGATGGTAGCATAGATGCCAGATACTTAGTGACAATCTATGTATAAAAATCCTCTAACAAGGTCGCACTTAACAATGTGTTTGTAACCTTTAACAGGGTTAGCTCCTAACAAGGCTCACTTCAGAAGAGTGAAAATTTGGGGTATTGGTCCGAGTGGTTTTTCCCTTAACATGGTTTCCACATTAAAATCCTTGTGTTATGTGTGTATGGTTTATTAGTTTATTGTTTTACATTTCACATATACATTTATGGATTGATTGGTATACTCAGCATATTTACTAAGTATCAGTAAATAAGTTTTACTGCTTATTGGTTATCGAGGAGAAGAAGGACAGACAAGGTAAACCAAGAGACAATTATTTATTCCAAGTATTTCAAAGGCATACATCTTGTAGGGACTTAATAATTTGAGGTGTATTAATTGGTGGACTAAAGTTAAAAGCATAAATTTTTGAGGCCACTAAGTCACCCCCCCCTCCTAGTTATTACTAACATATAATACATATAAAATAATATATAATATATGATATATAATGTAACATTTACTATTAATATATATTATATAATATTTAATATAAATTGTTTATTATATAATATTTAATATATAATAGATATTATATAATATTTAATATATATAATATATAATCTAATATATATATTTTGATATATAATATATCATATGAAGGATGGAGAAATGGAAGGGAGAAAGGAGTTGGAAAAAAATTAAGAGGGAGAAAGGGGAGGGAAAATTTAAAAATCAAAATTTTGCCAGAATTTTTGAGTACCCGATTAGGCTCGGTATTGCTCTGTGCACCAAACCTACATGGTCAACTATACAAATGTCACAAAAATGTGTTTTTCCCCTATTTCTCTGAGTTCGAGACTTCGACCATGTAGCTGATGACTTTTATTTCACCCATATTTGATGAAACAAAAAGGGTATTTTAAGGCGATTATCAGGTTTCTATCAATATAATTGTTGTCAAATTTTGAATTCGGTAAATAATTATTAGTTATTTTCTAATTGAGTTACCTCTAAAGTGTTGATATATATACTGATTGAAAAATGGCTATAACTTTCAGACGGTATAACATTTTTGAAATCCAAAAAATGTGTCAACTTCTATGCTTCACCTACTATAAGGGATTTTTTTTTTGAATTTTGTAAAGTTTTCAATGAGTTAAGGTGGTCAGAGATGGGAGTTTTTTTATTTTGAAAATGTTGTAGAAGAAAATTCATAATTAATTATTTTTTTAGAATAAAATTACAAAACAATATGCATCACATCTGGGCATGAGTCTACTACTTATATATAAAATATTATAATAAAATATTATCACTAGATTACGATTAAGGTGGTCAAACATACACCTACTATTTTTTCCACAAATTTTTGTACTGCTGCATTGAAATCTACACTTTTAACCAATCATATTAACTTTTTTTTCAAAAAGGGCATAGTAGTTTAGAAACTACATTCAATTTTCTATATATTTTATTCTTACAACTTTTTAATATTAGGTTAATAGCTAGTTGAAATTTTCATTTCAAGTTGACTAACCTTGATTTGCTGATTTTTCATTGCCACTTAAGGGCATAGTTTGGTCCCTCATGATCTTGCACATACCCATTATAGGTTCTAATTTGGGGTTAATTGGCCTTTGTCTTTGCCTAATTGCCCTAGAATTGGGCTCTAATTTAATGGTGTGTTGGGTCAATTGAAGGTCAAACCCTTTCAAATCAGCATAATCCCAAGCAAATACATCATTGAATTCTTTGAATAAAGAAATAAGAAACTCTTTATCTTGAGAAGAGTTAACTTTACCAACCTTTAAGAATTTGTCTCTAAATATTTCCAACTCCTCATAATGATATTCCTTGATTAACATGTTGGTTTTGTTCTTCTTGAACTGATCATCTGAGTTGAAGATGGACTCCAAAATGACTAGTCCTTTAGGCAGCTTATTGGACTTCAATTTTATGATCTGGTCTTCAAATCGCTATTTTACTTTGTTGTTTTTAGGAATTCTAAAGACATTTGTTTCCTCCATAAAACTTAAAGATCTACTGATCAGTATTGAAAACTTGCCAATTAACTTCATTATCTGGAATGGATGGCCTAACAACAATTTGAATGTGTGATTGATCAATATTTACACCTTTATTCTTAAAAATTTTAACTTGAGCACCAATAGCAGCTAACCTATCACCATGTTGGTTTTTATTTCTAGGTACAAAAATCAGGTTGAATGCATCAAAATCATTTAGAATATCTGATATTTTGGATTTATACAAATATTAGGGCCTTGAAATATCACCCTAACTCAGGTATTAGGGCATACTAATATCTCATGGTAACAATGGAAACCTTCTTGAGTTTTTGGTGGACTCAGACTAAGAAGGAATCTTTGGATTCTAGTCTGGTTCCTATTTAATTTGGAATATCACCTATGAATGATTTTTGATTGGGGAAAAAGGGAAAATGATAACTAAAACCGAATAAACAAACTAAAAATGGTGTTACATCAAATTGATTCATACTTCTTAGAATTTCAATCTAGCATCCATAGAACACATACTAAAGAGTTCTACAATAACATTCACTATTCAATGCATAGGCTGACCTAAAATTCAATATTAGGGTTTGTACCACAAACAGTTACAATTCTGCCAACCAACATGCAAATTCTGCAAAAGGTTACACTCTACAACCTAGAATAGGAATCAGATCAATTCTCTAATCTATGTTACAAAATACTTTACACTTAAATGAAAAAAATTGAAAGGACTGATAACAGAAACTTAGAAAGATATGTGAATAATGGGGCAATCTTTACTCTCCTCAAAATCTGCAAAATAGTTACATGAGAAAGTGCAAAATATGCAAAGGAATATGTGCATTCACTTGAACAAAATCTGCATAAAACATGAACTATTGGCTACAAAATGCATGAAAGAGGTGCAAAGGAACAAAAAGCTCACTAAGCCACCTTTCTCCTTAATTATGAACCCCTAAAACAAAATAAGAGGCTTAGCTATATACTCTCTCATGGCTAAATTAAAAAATCTAACCCCCTCCACAAGGCCTCCAAATAAATGAAACCCTAATTCTAAGGCATAATTGATGCCGTAACTATAGCCCCCCTAATGTTGGCATTTGAAAAATGTACATCTTTTACAAAACATAATGCCAACATATAAAAAAAATTACATCAAAACCCGACAACACATATCCAACCCACATAACATATGAAAAACCCTAACCTTGCCTAAACAATACCCTAACTATGCCTAAACATCGACACCTTGACTAAGCTCAACATGACCAATATTAATGCAAAATATCTCCATCCATCGTGGCATGCGATTAAGTGGTGGTGGAAGGTAGGTTGTGGTCATCGTACAGTTCATTTTACAAAGGCATTAACTCTTCTCTGACAAAAAACTTCAAATCCACCAAAAATTGTGCAAATGCATTGTCTTTGCATCTCATTTGGATTATGTTTTTTTCTCTGTGTTTGGATTGTTGATTCTAAAAGTGGACATTGTGATGTGGCAATTGAGTCGTCGTTCTCTTGACCTTCTGGTCCACTTTCTCATACAGTTGGCAGTAATATAAAATATTGCAAAGACCGATGGACAGACACAAATACTCATCCCAATGGAAATACCATTGATGACATCAAAAGAATAAGAAACAAGATGTGGGTAAAAGCCACAAGCACTGGAGGTGCTAGTACAAGCAATACAAATGGTGACACCCCATCCACTAGATCTGGTGACATCACTACATCTAACTAGATTGCAAAAGTAAGTTTGGAACTGCATTATCACAAGTTTTATTATGCATCGGTTCCATTATACATAGTTCATATTGTAATATTAGCATGAATAAAGATGCAATACATTGTTATGTACTAAACTGTTAAAAAGCAACCATCGGTTATTGGGCACAATATGCATCGGTGATCACACATATAAAAGTTAATAAGATTTATCAGAATGTATCGGTCATTACACATACTAAGTGTAACCCAACAAGTATCAGTGTACACTGAATCCACAAAAGCTGACATCACAACATCACCAACAATCATCGGTGAAGTCTTCAAAACCGCTAGCAACCCCAACACTTTGCACAGACACCGACGGTGTTATGAATGTCTTTACTGACAAAAGAAATATTCATAAAATCATGAGTCAATAAGTATTAATGACAACTTAGGGAACCAAAAAGAATAAAAGCCCGATGGGCAAGCTCATTTTCACACCCACAATTTTTGAGCAGAGCAGAGCGACTTTAGTGCAGTTTGAGAATTGACCCAGCAGAAGGAATTCACTAAGCATTTAGATTCAAAGGAGATCATAGACATTTAGTAAGTTAATCCACTCACCGATAGCACTGTTTTAATTTATGAAAAGCCCTAAATATCAAATACGATGGCATCAACGTCTAGGGTAGAGAAAATCAAGGTTGAAAAGAAGAAACCTTATAGACTGGTTAGTAGAGGGGCATGAGATGAACCCAAATATAAGTTACATCCTGAGATAGCCTCTCAACTAGATGATTCTGGAGCATTCTCCCAAATCCTAGCTAGGGTTTTATTGGTCAAGCATGTTAGGTCCTATATTCACTGTAAGATCTCAGAGATCAGAGATCTGGACCTTGATAATGCCCATGTGGCACTTTGTGATGAAGGTGGAAAGCTCAAAGAAGAGCATAAATAGTTGGAAGTTAAGGGACTGACAAATGCACTTCATTTTCTGAGGGTTTTCAAAACAAAGTGGATCAAAATTGTTCTAAGCAGAGTCCATGACAATGCTCTATGGCTGAACAAACCTAAGGATATAACTAAGGATGTTATACACACTGTGACTAGTTATCCAACAACTGACAAACCTCAGGCTCACAAACATCCACCTCTTGTAGAAGTGGAAAGGTTAACCGGTGCAAAATTAGACAAGAGGGAACTGAAAGTAAATACTATTACAGATGCAGAGCTAAAGTTTGGAGCATGTGTAGTTGGATATAAGATATTCCAAGCTAGCAAAATGAATAGTATCTCTTGCACTACAATGAGCATAGCTTATAAGATCATTAAACAGGGGAAGAGAATGGATCTGGCAGAGATCCTGTTGCATCAATTTGAGGAGAACATGTGCACCATAAGGTCCTTAAAGAAAAACACATGTAAGTTCAGTTCCCTCATTATGTGTATATTCTTCTACTTCAAAGAGTAATTTCCTTCAATAGTAATTTCCTTCTAGTTGAGTAAGGGACTCAACTAGACCAATCACCATGCAAATAAGTGAATTCATTGAATCACTTGGTACATATTTTGACAATGTAATGCATGATTATTTCAAAGCCATTAAGAAAATGCTACAAGCTAGGAGTAGAATTCCTGAAAGTCTGATAGAGGAATATAAAGAAGATATTTGTTTTATGGTGGATACAAATTTCACCTACATTCAAGCTGTAGTTCCTAGGAAATCATTGCTTGAAAAGCTTGATTATGAAATTAAAATAGGATTAGAAACAGAATGCATTTAGGCATTATTGAATGAACCCGTTGACAATAAACAACTCAGATTTGGTACCTATGAGGAAGCCAAACAAAAGATTAAATCAACTCTTGTTGTTAACAAGGCTGTAAAGTAGTCTAAGAGAATGGTAAAGAATCTGAAGAAGCAATTGAATATATCTTCTAATGAAGAAGAAGAAGAAAAAGGCAAGGAGGAACAACAAAGAAAGGAGGAAGACACCAAGTAATAGCTTCCCATCAGTGAAACAACAGAGCAAACAGAATCAGAGGAAGAGAAGTCTGATTCACCACCTCTCCCTCCAACCAAAAAGTCTAGAACTAGAAGCAAAATAGCACAAGATGCTATTCCTTCTCCCATGGTCAAAGGAAAGGTTTACAAAAGGAAAGCTGCACCTTAAAAGGCTAAACAACTAGCTAGGACACCTGCGAAGAGAAGAAAATATGTTCAGACTAATGAAGAATTAGAAGATTCAGCAATGGATGAACCTCACACTGTCACACTAGCAAAGGAAAAAAGCAAAGGTTACATCTCCAACTGAAGACATTGATGACATATGTAAGTCTATTTCTGAAGCTAGATCTGTTGGACATCCTAAAATTAGGAAATGGTTAAGGTGGGATATAGTAGAACAAAATAAGATTGAAGATGCACTAATTGCTAAGATGTGTCGACACTATTATGTCCCACTGCACTTCACTTCACAATATGTTCCACAAGAACTATTAGATAAAATATCCTCTAGATTCACTTTTGCACTCCATGAGGAGAAGAGGATAAGAGAAAGAGTACTGGTATCTCTTATGCCTCCTGAATCATCAAAAGAAGAAATCAATGAATTCATGGAGAAATATACAAAGAAATTCTCACCAAAAATGAGATCTTACAAATTTTTTCAGGGAAAGCTTATAGAGCTTGAAGAAGACACACATCAAATATGGAGTGGAATACTCAAGCCTGATGAGAAAAATAGTCCTGAAAAGGAACCTATCAAAAAAATAGGTAACTCAACAGTTGAGTTAGATAGTGACAAGGTATAGATCACAGGACAAAAACAAACAAATGTTATAGATGAAGAATGGTCAATAGATGGTAAAGATGATCAAGTACCAACAACCCCCATCCACATAAACTTGAAGGATGAAGAAGTTACCAAAGAAGAACTATCAATAAAAGGTAACTTAGATGTTGATATAAATGATGATTCATGGTTAGACAACATTGTTGACACCATTACAGGAAAAGACCCTATAGCAGAGATCCAAAAAGATGAAGACATCACTGCTACAAAGGGTCATACCGACAAATAGGACATAGCTATTGACACAGAAACTGTCAATATGCCTACAAATATGAATATATTAATAGATGCTATTGATATACAGTCAAGCCAGGATACATCATCTAAGAAAGATGATGATATACCCAGGGATGTGGGTACTGATGAAATCCAAGGTGCATCCAACACTGCTAAGGATACAGATACTGAAACAAAGGATGAAACCGATGAGAAGAAAGATGTATCAAAAGAACAACAGCAAGAGGTAGATAAAACAATTGATGATACAATGAGAAAGGTTGAAGAGGAAGATAAGAGTGGGGAAGTTAAGAGAAATGAGGAAATAAAATGAAAAGAAGATTCATCTGTTGAAACACCCAAGGTACATGAGGAGACATCTTCACCAAACTAACTAGTGAACACTGAACAGATACAAAAGGATGCCTCATCCTCTAAACACTCACCATCTAAATGAACCCATTCACAAGCCTTACAAATGGTGGTACATCAATTTGCCACCCAGCCAAAGAAGAAGAAGAAAATATCAAAGAAGGATATATTGGCTGTAACACTTGATGAGGTCATTGAAGTTCCAAACTGGGACATTACCACATTGGACAGTGACAAACTTCAAGAGTTTGGAGTGCTTTGTCAGAGGAAATCCATACAGAAGAAGATGATCCAAGAACATAGAGAAAACATGGCACTAGACAAGGCTAAAGAGATACTCCACCAACTGGTTCCTGAAGTGAAAGTTGATGAAAATACTTTAGTCAAGGAACAAATTTCTATTCTTACCGACACTATTAGAGAGCAGGGTATAGAAGTAGATCAAGCAATGGAAGAGAAAGAAAAGAAGAAATATCAATTCAAGCTAATTGATAAAATCAGCCAAGAAGTGGCACTGAACAAGGTAAAGCTCTCAGAACTCAGTGATGAATTGGAGCCAATGATTGCTGAAGCAATCACCTTAGTTTAGGAAAAGTGCTCACTAGAGAATTATGAGAAAGAAAATAGTGACAAACTTGTATAAATTGACTCCCATGTCACAAAAAGTGCACAAAGCCTAACCTCACAAGCCAACAACATAAAGGCACATCATGATAGGGTCATTGAGGAAAATGGGCTAAGGCAAGAAATATGGGATGCTGAGACACAATTCAAAGGTGAGATCATAGAACTTCAAGCACACAATCTACCAAATATTACAATTCTGCAACAACATATTTTTGAAGCAAGAAATCTGATAGCAACCCCAGAGATGTCTATAGTAGATAGCATCTATGATATCCATTTAAGGATTTCAGTAGAGCACATAGCTCTAGAAATTCTGAAGGAGAAATGGGAGAAAATGATGGAGGAAGTCAAGTCCTCACATTCCCACCTTTTTGAAAAGTTGTAAGTACCTTTTCCTTTAGAATCAAAAAAGGAGGAAAGGCAATGTATATAGTTATGTAAATTATATATATATCAGATTGAAAAAGAGGAAAATAAAAATAAAGGATCTGTATATATACTTACACTTACCAGCATATACAGAGGGGGAGTCATTCAAATGACTAAGGAAGAAGTATACACAGGTGTACATACTAATACACTCAGTAGGTTTCACATATCATGTTTTTTATACTAATGTCAAAGGGGGAGATTGATGACATTATTTTTCCATTAGTATACTCAGTGAAAAATAAAGACAAAAATCATTACTGGTAGACAACAAGCGTTACCGGTGAACCACAAGTAGTACTAGTGAAATGCAAGCATACCTAACAGAACAAAGATTTTGAGAAAAATGCTAGGTATAAAAGTAACAAGCATCATTGGTGACCACAAGCATTACCAGCGACACATTTTTCAGAACCAACCCAAAAGAGATAGAAAAGGCATACCTGATGAAAAGTTCAAGAAAGGAACACCGATGATCTAGAAAACTAACCATCAGAACTGACAGACAGATCAAGAACCCGCAAATTGTGGATCTGATTTTTACACGACAGATAAAGCAATGTAATTCTATTTATAGAGTTTTATTTTTTTTTAAATCATATTAGATGGCCATGCAAGCTTTATGTAAATGCTTTAAAGCATCCTAACAGATCTAAAGCATATCTAACTAAAGATCAAGGTCAAGTTGTAAACCTTGGATCTAGAGTTAACTTGCAACGCATGAATCAAGAATTAAACCTAGAATAGTATAAATAGATGTCCATACTCTATTATGGATGATGAATTCTTTATTATTGATAGCCATGAAGAGAATCTAAGGAGCAGAAGGAAGAATTCATGCAAAGATCAAAAATACTGTACATCAGTTATCAAGAACACACAGAGGCTACCGACGAGCAGACAAAGGTATTAATCAATCAAGAAAGGATGATTACTTATATGTATGAAGCTTTATAGGATCTGTTATCAGCAATTGAAGATTCCAAATATCATCAAATCAAAAAATTAGGTAGTTAAATTCTAACAAGTGCATCACATGTAAAATCCTTTTGTAGAAGGTGAACTTAACCATTCTTTCCAAATCTCTTAATAGAGTGCACACTTAACAATGTTGCTAAAGCTTCAAATGAAGTAGATATTAACAGGTCTCCACTGTAATAATCCTAACAGGGTAGGTCATTAGAAGTGACCAATTGTAAGCCTTAACCGGCCCCTTCTTATCTATAGATAGTGAAGTTTTGTGGGTAACAATCCCCACCGCAGTTTTTACTTCCTTAACAGAAGTTTTCTGCGATATAATATCCTATGTCATATGTTATCTATTTTCATGAATTTTTCTATTCAAAATAATGTATGATATGATTTCATATGCATAAATAAAGATGAACAGTTAGATAAGATTAATTACAAAATGATGAAAAAGGGTTAATGGGATAACCAGGAAAAGTTTTAGAGGTACTGATTCACCCCTCCCCTCTCAGTACATCATCTCAATATAATTCCAACAAAATCCACCAAAACTCGTGCAAATGCATTGTCTTTGCATCTCATTTGGCTTATATTTTTTTCTTTGTGTTAGGATTGTCGATTCTAAAAGTGGACAATGTGATGTTGTAATTGAGTCATCGTTCTCTGGGCTCTTATCTAATCTTCGAGCTGGAAAAATGGCTCTATCTCTGTCTTTCTTCATCTCTGTCTGTAGTTAGTAATGTATATTCATGGAGCTTAGGCTCAAACTGGTAGTGGTTAATAGTGTGATGTTAAAAATATATCAGGATCTTCATGTTCATGGCACTCGAGTTAATAGAACTTGGGCTCAATACATGGTTTAACTTCAATTTCTCTATGAAGAACAAAGAGCTCGGGCTCTCTCCACCATGGGCTCTTGTTTGAACTGGGAGTTTCATGCCATAAATTATGGCCCTCTCCATGCATGAAATCCAATGCACTCAGGCTCTCTCCATGGCTTCTCTACATGTAACTTATATATAAGTTACTCTTCTTGTTATGTTAACACTCTGCCTTCTTTTGATATCTTGTTCTACACATTATTGCATTACATAGTTTTTAACACTTGACCTCACTCCAGTTGCATTTTACAATAATCTACTGCTTCTTCCATGCTTGTTGTAAGTGATTATGGGGTTTTTTTGATCTGGGTATCCATCTTTTGTAGCAAATGAATTTGGGTTTTATCAATATTTTTCTCTGTTATCTCCACCATGTTTGTTGTTGCCTTTCTCCATGATTTCTGCTAGAAAATTGACATTTATTGTTTTTCTTCTCAGCTCGAGCACTTCTTTGTTGAACATCCATAGAGCTTCTATCTGCATGATGTCACTCTCTATTGAAATAGAAATATGAACCCACAAATTTTGATAAATCTGCATTTAACAATGGATATATGCAAGTTGTCTATTGTAATTGAGAGATGAACTTGGGCTTCTTTGTCGGCTCCGCTGGACCCCTATGATTTTCAATGTTATCATACTCTAGAAGTGTGCCACTCTATGTTGAACTTGAAGCATTGTGTAATGTCTGCATCATTTTTTTGAGTTGTCATTATGTTGTCTTCTTGTTCATTTACATTCATGCTCGAACACCATCATCTTCTATTAGAGCCATGATACTCTTTGTGAAAAAATTTCCACTGTGTAATGTCTGCATCTCATTTCCACTGCATGTTTACATCTTCATTGAGACTGTGCCATGTCTCTATGCACTATTTCTGAGGTTTTCATCATATAGTTTCACACTGCAAAATGACAAGCATTATATTAATAAACGGTGATTACCTCTCGTGAAAGAATTACTCATGGGATTCAAGCACGTGCTCGTGACTCCCATGAGTAATACGATGAAATCAATCTCGATAGATGCACATTTCCTTTTATATTTTCATAGCTCTGTCATACATATATATATTGACTTTGAATTACATACTATTATTCAAACATGAATAATAGTATCAACAATAACATTGTTTATTTGATGAATATGTATAGCACTGTCAAGTGAACATAAAAAACATGTACTTGGCAGCATTAGCTAATAACATTGTTTGATTAAACCTGCATATTTCTTTTTCATTTATTTTCCACTCTTGAATAGGCATTTGATAGTAACATAGTAACATAAGAGAAATTCTTATCACCTTACCTTATAGCACTTGAACATACCCCTTAACAACATTAAAACACTAACATTGTTTTCTTGACTCCCCTTTAAATATCAATAGTATTTAGAACAAACACTTCCATTGCTGAACATGCACTTGATAATACAAAAAATAGCACTTTTATTATGCTTTCATTTTTGCATATAACACTATTATGTAAACATGAATAACAACATTTTTCCATTACTTTTTGCTTGAACATCCCTTAAGAAATGCATTGAACATATATAATACAACATCATTTGGTTTTCATTCTTGAACAATAATAGTGCCACACTTTTCTTTTCCTTTGAAGAGAACACTGTTTTGTTCATTTCTTGTATCTGTAATGTATATCTTAAAACACATCACTGTTGAGCATGCATATTATCTTCCATTTAATTGCAAGAATGTATATTTTTGTGTTTCTCTCTTAGTCAAACATACTAGTATTTATAACAACATTAGGATGAAAGTTAGTGTCTGATGATAATAGTGTTTGAACTATGAACAAGCATTTCTCAATTCAATCTAATGCAATTGGCTCTACTATATATGCATAATTATTTGCAATAGCATTAGTGTTCTTCTCTTGTATATGCAGTATTTTTTTGTTTCTCATCCTTATGCATTGTTATTTGATAATATTGATATGTGCATTCATTCCATTTCAAATAGCATTTTATTTAATCTTTCCTTGTACAATTATAGAGTATAGTGTTACCTCATTATCTAATTTTCAATTCTATTCTTTGCATTTGATCATCCATTTCAATCTAGAACATCCATCTTTTAGGGAAACCCTTCATTTGACATGCACCTTCTAGTAGCATTATAGTATGTTTGCATCTTGTACCAACCTCTATGAACTACATCTCCTTCTTCTACATCTTTTCTTTTCTTGAACTCATGAACTCATAGAATTATTTCATAATGCATCTTGTGAGGTTTGAGCATGGGCTCATGACTGCCACTACATTTTCCTTTATCATCTACAACTAGTGAATTCATATATATCATGTTTCTTTCTGCATTTGATCCATCTTTGTTCATTTTTCTTGCACATGCCATCAATATAAACATGTTAGGTTAGTGGACATATTTAATCAATCAAGTTTTGTGTGTGAGTGCCATATGAACTGACATTCATGCATGAATGTTGGTTGATTGGTTGTGTTTACCATCTTAACATGTTGATGTTCTGAAAAAGGTTTCTCAGCTATAGGAACTAAGTCCCTTTAATTCAAATTTCTTGTTTTACAAACAACAACTCTTGAATAATGCAGAATGATAACCATATATAGTAGAAGGTTTCATGGAGTTATGTCCCTTTGATACTTTTATTCAGTTGATGCAGATGCATACTTTTTTGTTCTATTGATGTTATTGGTAGATTTATGGCTCTAAGACTTTGATTGTTGTATGTTGTTTTGGTTTCCATGGATTGCTTAGATCCAATTTGGATCTAACACTTTTCTATTTCCATGATGCAGGACAAGATCCTAGACCTAGAATGCATAAATGACATGAAGATTTGGACAAAGGACAAAAAACCAGCTACCATATCACATAGTCAACCTTTAGAAGGCAATTAATGGACCCCTACTCATACTTCTATCATGATTTATTTTTGTTAATTACCTCTAAGATTTCAATAAGAAATATTTAATATGGAGGAAACATTTGCTTACTACATTCAGTTTGAATGCACAATGTAATGATCAATTATGAATTACAAATTTGAACATGATCAATACTTAGAGTACAATAATCTGATAATATGAATGCAATGGCAATGTATTTTATTTTCATTTACTGAATAGAAATTTCAAATAGGTGTACCTTTATGCAATCTTTTAATGTTTATGATTTTCACATTGCATATTTAAAATTAGGGTAACAGTTCTAGCGACCTTTGTTGGATGTCTGCCTATTAGACAAGAATCTTAGACCTTATCCCTAGGGCAACGGAGTCAAAACCTAGAACACACAAATGAAGTCTTTATCAGAAAAAAAATGCAACCTAGACCTAGGACTCATGCAATCTAACTAGGACTTATGCAACCTAACTAGGACCTTGTGCCCAGAAGACACTTTATTGAGAATCAAAACTAATGATCCCTAGTGCTTGACAATACTTATTGAAATGAAACTAAAACTGAAATTACTAACCCGCAAAGAAAATATTGAGGAAGATCCCATTAACTGAGATAGGCAAGACATGTCCATATGTGGTGGATAGCTGAAAGGCATTTTTCTCTTTTCACTCAATGATGACAAATCGATCTCACCAAAAATTGTCAAATTTATCATGCTGCCCTGGTCTCCTATTTAGAACATCCAATTTAAGAAATAGGTTACCCTCTTTGAACTCTCTAGGTGTTTCCTTCTTGTCAAAAGACCTCTTTTTCTAATTCTTCCTTAGCTCAATGTTCCTTAAGGTTGTGCTTTGTTTCTCTTCTAGCTATAACAATTTAGCATACCTTAGCTTAAGAGGATCTTCCTCTTCAAACACCAACATCTAATCAGCCAATTGTAGGGATGGAAACTCAGTAGATATTGGTAACCTTGCTTCCTTTCCATAAACCAATACATAGGGTGAGCTGCCAGTGATCTATCTTGGTGTAATTTTTTCCAGCCATGGGGATGTCTTGAGTTTTGTATACCAATCCCTCTAGTTCTCATGTAGAGTCCTTTTGATAATCCTTATTAAGTTTTTCTTAGTAGACTCAGCAAGTCCATTACCCTTATGGTAATAGTTAGATGATGTATTCAGATAAATCCTATTTTTAATAGGCCATTCTATTATTCTAAACCAAACAATAGCCAATGCATTATCTGAAATAATTTATTGAGGTACCCCAAACCTACTTATAATGTATTCATAGAAGTGGAGAATAGCAGATCCAGTTGATTCCTTCAATCCAATAGCTTCATCCCATCATCTGAAGTATTCTGTAGTAGTTAAGATCCATTTGTGACTTGTACTAGAATTAGGGTTAATGGTGCCTATGAAATCTACTACCCACTTGATAAATGGTTGATCAACAATGATAGGCTTCAGTGGCAATGTTGCTAGCCTTTGTTTTCCTACAAGCAAAGCACATTTTTTACATCTTCTTGCCCAAGAATGGGCAACCTTAAATATGTCACGCCAATAATAGCCTACCCTTAATATTTTCCAAGATTTAGTTTTAGGATTGAAGTTTCCTCCACATGATACATCATGGAATTCAGATAAAATTCTTCTTTGATCAGCAGTATCAATGCATTTTAACAGCATTCCAAAAAAATCTTTTCTATAAAGCATACCATTCATCAAAATATAAGGGACAGATTGTAATCTAAAATACGTCCTTTTGGCTTTATCAAGATTAGTTAGACATTGTCTGGTTTGCATAAATCTTCTCATATCAATCAACCAAGTCACTGGTTGATCATTAAGTACAAAATTGTCTTGAAGAAAGACAACCTTCTCACTGCTTTCAGCTTCCTATTCTTCCTGTTCTACCATTTGTGCACACAAACTGTTTCCTCTAACCAGCTTGGTTACATGTATATCTACATCATATTCCATCACTCTTTTAATCCATCTTGTTATTTTCTCATTTACATCCTTGTTCAACATAAATTATTTAATGCTAGGATGTGCAACTATGAGATGAATTTTATTTTTAGAAACAAGATGTTTGAACTTCTTTAAATATTTGATAACAGAAAGTACATGTTTCTCAACAAAACTATACCTTTTCTCATAGTCATCCATTCCTTTTCTGAAAAAGGCAACTAGCTTCTCTAGATTGTCATATTTTTGTGCACCAACATAGCTGAAACAATATCATAGCCCCCAAAAGAATACAAAATAAAGTCTTTAGCAAAATAAGGATTAGCTAATGTAGGATCTGATGATAAGGCTTGTTTGATTTGCTCAAAACTTGATTATCCTTCTTTATTCAAGCTGAAATGTACATTCTTCTTCAGCATTGTAGTTAAGGGTTTTAGCAAATTAGCAATGTCTGGAATAAAGCACCTAACAAAGTTATTTCTACCAATGAAACATTGCAACCCTTTCTTATGTTTTGGAAAAAATAGATCCAGAATTGCATGGAATTTTTCAAGCTCTATTGCTATACCATCCTTTGAAACTTGGTAGACTAAAAGCTTACCCTCATGGACTACAAAAAATGACTTTTTAGGGTTAAGAGAAATTCCAAAATCTTTGCATCTTTGATGTACTTTCCTTAAATGGCCTATATGCTAATTTACAATCTCATTGTAAATAGTAACATCATCCAAGTAGACTAAAACCAATTTATACATTTGGTTATTGAAAGCCATGTCTATAACCTTTTTTTATGTGGCTCATGCATTTGATAAACCAAATGACATTCGTCTATATGCCATTTATCCCCATTTGGTTGTAAAGACAGTTTTAAACTGATCTTCCTCCCTCGCTAATACTTGGTTATAACCAGAATAACCATCAAGAAGAGAAAATCTTTCAGAACCAGAGACATACTATAAAATTTGTTCCATGGATGGAAGAGGGTGTCTATATTTTAGAGATTCCCTATTAAGCTCTCTAAATTCTACACATAATCTAACCTCCCCAATCTTCTTCCTCACAAGAACTAGATTTGAAACCCAAGATGTACGTTTCACTAGAAAGATTATCTTACTATCCAACAATTTATTCAGCTCTTTGAGCATTAAGGGATCTAATTTGGGGTTGATTCGAATTTGTCTTTGCCTAATTGGCCTTGAATTGGTCTCTAATTCAATGGTGTGTTGGATTAATTGAGGGTCAAACCCCTTCAAATCAGCATAATCCCAAGCAAAGACATCATTGAACACTTTGAATAAAGCAATAAGAAGCTCCTTATCTTGAGGAGAGTTAATTTTACCAACCTTTAAGCACTTTTCTTTGAATATTTCCAACTCCTCATAATGATATTTTCTTGATCTGCATGCTAGTATTGTTCTTTTTAAAATGATCATCAGAGTTGAAGATGGACTCCAAACTGACTAGTCCTTTTGGCATCTTATTGGATTTTAATTGTATTATCTGGTCCTCAAATTGTTGTTTTACTTTGTTATCTTTAGGAGTAGCAAATCTATCTACTTATTTCATAAAACTTAAGATCTACTCAACAGTATTGAAAACTTGCCAATTAACTTCATTATTTGGAATAGATGGCCTAACAATAATCTGAATATGGGATTGATCAGTATTTACACCCTTTTTTTAATAATTGTAACTTGAGCACCAATAGAAACTAACCTATCAACATGCTTATTTTTACTTATAGGTACATAAATAATATTGAATGCATCAAAATCATCTAGAATATCTGATATTCTAGATTTATACAACTTCAAGAGATTATTTTTTATAGCATTCAGACCTCTCACATGATTGACCACCAATTCACTATCCCCAAATGCCCTCAAACATTTAACATTTCTCTTTGTTGCCCACTCCAAGCCTTGAATCAGAGCTTCATATTCAGCCACATTGTTAGAACAAGGAAATGATAATCTAAATACAACATAGTATTTGTCACCATCTGAAGACATAGGAATAACCCCTGCACTAGCTCGATCCTTGTTTCTAGATCCATCAAAACATAAGTCCTAAATCTGATTAGGCTATTTTGAATCAACACTTTGGGATTTTATCAAGTTAGGCATAATAGGATTAGATTTTGCATTCATATAATTACCAAAACCAGCATCATAGATAACACTATCTTGACTGGTAAAGGCATTTCCATGTGCCCGCTCATCTAATAAAATATCAGAGATGCCCTCTATCTGAGTATCAAAGGCTGGATAATATTTTAGCTCATCAGCATCAATGCTGACACAACTGGCATTAATAGGGCTTGGAAAGTATGGCTCTATGTGCTCTTTGGTCAGAAATTCTGATTTTATGATCACTTTTACACTATATCTTGTCCTAAAGATCATATGAGACCAATCAAATTAGAAATATCCTCTTATTTTGGCAGTAAAATCTCTAGATAAACATAGGGCCAAATAAGGAGGTAGATATATAACATAGATGTCCTAAGGAATAGAGAAATTCAGGAAAGCATGCAAGGTCAAACATGCATTTGTAACAACACCTAGAGTGTGGAATGATGAACCATCTAACTAAATAACTCCTTTCTCAAGAGGTTCATACTTCAAATCAAGAAAATCTGCAATCTGTTTAGGCATTACTGTGTTGGTTTCACCACTATCAACCATGCAATTATGCACTAACTTGTTACCAATTATCAACGACACATAAAAAGGAGGTGGCTTGACATTTGTAACTATCTTACCATCCTTTACTGTTGTACATTGCACATCTGTAGCCTTTGAATTTGCCAAAATAGTCATTGAAGGTTGTTTTAGGGTTTTATGTGAACTTGTTGTCCCCTTAGATAGACATTCCTTAAGTATATCTGTCTGCCCTAGAATGGCTAATAAATCCCACATAGAAATAGATGCATTCATCTTCTTCATATTATCAACAATATTAAAAGGAACAACAAACTCTACCTTTTGAGGCGATTTAACATTTCTCTAATCTGGGTGCTTCTAATGTGTCTCCTTGATTGTGAAACATGAGTGATAATTCAGTATAGAAATAGGGGGGATGGGTGGTGATTGAGTTGTAATAGCGATATTAGTAGCTGATTTCTTTGATTCTAGAGCTCTCTTCTTGGCTCTTGTATTTGCTGATACAGGTGAATCATTATTCACCCCATAAAATTATTCCTCTTTCCATTTGAGGAATGTTGTGTCTAGAGCACCCAGGTCCGGTTCATGTTGGGTCTCTTCTATGGGTGCATCTTGTTGCAAAACAACTGCACTTTGAACCATTAGAGCCTGATTTAGTACTCCAACAGTACATTTTGATTGATTATGGGGCTGTCCATAAGGATAACACCATTCATATTCAACAACAAGGTTATTCTGGCTAGTAACAATATCTCTAACAGTATTAAAAGGTGTAGGATTATATGGCCTATAAGGTCTTCGATTCCAATTCTGCCTATTGTTATTTCTATTTCTTTGGTATTTATGCTTGTTTCCTTGGTTAATGGGCTGGTTAGGCTGCTGGGTTGAGGAACTAGAAAACTAATTTTGAGTATTGGCTATTTGATTTCCATGAGCTTGTTGTCTTTTAAATTTTACCAACTCATTTCCAAAGGTCTGTAATAAAATTTCAATTTTTTTCTGGCTATCTTTTATGCTTTGCAGCTCACTAGAAGGGGCAGTCGACATCACTTCTTGACTTTTTGGATTTGGAAACGGTGCAAGAGGTGGGGTTATAAATGACATATTGGATTCAATGCTAGGAAAGATGGGTATAAGTAGCCTAGGATCTATCTTTCCTACATGAATAAGACTATTCTCTTCCCTAATAACAATATCAAAATCTTAAGGTAAAGAAGTACCCCCCATTGACTGAATGATAATTGAAATCTCGCTATTCAGACTCTTAAGAAAATACAAGAATGCATATTCAGCAGAGGGTCTTACTGTGACTAGAATTCTATTCCAAGTCTTCTGAAAGAGGAGATTTAAATCACTCATCTCTTCTTATGGAGCTCTTCTGATAGTTGTTAGTTATTCCACCAAAGAAAGATTATCATATTTATCTTCAAATATTTTTGACAATTCCTCACCTAGTGTATCCCATGTAGCAATTGATCTAAATCAAAGATTTCCTAACCATTCCAGTGCTTTTCCCTTCAACGATGAAGCCAATAGCTTCAAAGCTACATCCTCCTCCATGATGTGATGAACATTGCAGAGAGAATCAATATCTCTGATATGCTCAATAGTTGTTGTTTGTCCATATCTCATGAAATATGGTAACCCTTTCAAGGTTACCAATGGTATGCTGTTGTGATTGGAAACACTCAAAGGGATGCCCTTATCAAATGCTACAAGTGGAAACCTTCTAGCCATCGTTGGTGCTGCTATAGAAAAACTTGAAGGTGTTGGTTTCTCTTCCTCTATTGGTTGTTCAAGAACAACTTGAATTTGAAGTGCTTGAGGACATTATGAATATTCTTGATCTGAAAATGATAGATCAGTGTAGTAAGTGGGAGGAGCTAAAATTCTTCCAGACCTTCATTTCTTTGGTCTTCCTAGTTTCCTACCCCTCACTATAGGTTGAAAGGAGAGCTCTTTTGGGCCTCTAGGCTCTCTTTGTAAAGTTCTTCCTCTCCTATTATGAGATAGCTATAAATATTCAAACTCTTTTCCACTCCTTGTTTGGATTTTGTTCATGTATCACAAGGGATCCTGGTGGGCATGCCAAAAACTATTAAGGCCTTGAATTGCCACCATAACTTAGGCATTAGGGCATACTAATATATCATGGTAACAATGGAAACCTTCCTGAGTTGTGGGTGGACTCTAAATAAGAAGGAATATCCAGATTCTAGGTCGGTTCCTATTTGATTTGGAATATTACCTGTGAATATTTTTGACTGGGGAAAAGGGGAAAAGGATAAATAAAAGTGAATAAACAAACTAAAAAGGGTGATACACCAAATTGATTCAGACTTCTCATACTTTCAAGAAAGCGTCCACAAAACACATACTAATGAGTTTTGCAATAACATTCACTATTCAATGCATAGGCTGTCCTAAAATTCACTATTAGGGTTTATACCACAAACAGTGACAATTCTTCCAATAAACATGCAAATTCTTCAAAAGGTTACACTCTATAGCCTAGAATAGAAATCAAATCAATTCTCTAATCTATGTTGCAAAATAATCTACACTTAAATGCTGAAAATTGAAAGGACTGATAATAGAAACTTAGAAAGATATGTGAATAATAGGGAAAGCTTTATTATCCTCAAAATCTGTAAAATAGTTAAATGAGAAAGTGTAAAATATGCCAAGGAATATGTGCATTCACTTGAACACAATATACATAAAACATGAACTAATGGCTACAAAATGCATGAAAGAGGTGCAAAGGAACAAAAAGCTCACTAAGCCACCTTTCCCCTAAATTTTTAATAAGAGACTCAGCTATATACTCTCAGCTATAAGAGGCTCAACTATATACTCTCTCATGGCTCAATTCAAAAATCTAACCCCGTCCAAAGGGCCTGCAAATTAGTAAAACCCTAATTCTAAGGCATAATTGATGCCCTAAATATAGCCTCCCTAATGTTGGCATTTTAAAAATTTACATCTTTTACAAAACATAATGCCAACATATCAAAAAAATTACATCAAAACCTAACAACACATATCAAACCCACATAAAATATGAAAAACCCTAACCATGCCTAAACAATAGACTAACTACACCTAAACATCGACACCTTGAATAATGTCAACATGACCAATCTCGATGCAAAAGATCTCCATCCATTGTGGCATGAGGTTGAGTTGTCGTGGCAGTAGGTTGTGGTCATCGTACACTATAGTTTGCAAAGGCATTAACTCCACTCTAACAACGAACTTCAAATCCACCAAAACTCAGGCAAATGCATTGTCTTCGCATCTCATTTGGGTTTTCTACATTAGGAAAGATGTTAGGGTATTGAAATCCT
Organism: Thuja plicata; assembly: GCA_018584345.1. Classification (NCBI taxonomy): domain Eukaryota; kingdom Viridiplantae; phylum Streptophyta; class Pinopsida; order Cupressales; family Cupressaceae; genus Thuja; species Thuja plicata. The sequence goes on along the minus strand of MU227937.1, from coordinate 663,661 downwards.
ACTGTTATGGAATCTTCATGCTAAGATTATAGCATTATTTTTTACTTTTGTTGTTTTCTCTATGTTTGGATTGTAGATTCTGGAAGTCGACATTGTGATGTGGCAATTGAGTCATCATTCTCTAGGCTTTTATCTGATCTTCAGGATGGAAAAATGGTTCCATCTCTCTCTTTCTGCATCTCTATCTACGATTAGTAATGTGTATTCATGGAGCTCAGGCTCCAACTGGCAATGGATAATAGTGTGAAGTTAAAAAGAGCTCAGGCTCTTCATGTTCATGGCACTTGAGTTAACAGAACTTGGGAAAAATACATGCTTTGACTTCAAGTTCTCTGTGAAGAACAGAGAGCTTGGGCTCTCTTCACTGCGGGATTTTGTTTGAACTTTAAGTTTCATTCCATAGAGTATGGTTCTATTCATGCATGAACTCCACTGCACTCAGGCTCTCTCCATGGCTTCTCTGCATGTAACTTACAGATAAGTTACTCTTCTTGTTATGTTAACACTCTGCCTTCTTTTTATATGTTGTTGTAGACATCATTGCATTAAATAGTTTTTAACACTTGAGCTCACTCCAGTTGATGTTTACAATAATTTATTTCTTCTACCATGCTTTTTGTAAATGATTATGGGGTTTTTTTGATCTGGGTATCCATCATTTGTAGCAAATGATTTTTGGTTTTATCAATATTTTGCTCTATTATATCCACTATGTCTGTTCTCGCCTTTTCTCAATGATTTCTCCTAGAAAATTGACATTTTGTTATTGTTCTTCTCGGCTTGAGCACTTTTTGTTGAACATCCACATAGCTTATGTCTGCATCATGTCATTCTCTATTGAACTGGAAATATGAACCCATGAATGTTGATAAATCTGCATTTAATAGTGAATATATGCAAGCTATATGTTGTAACCAAGAGATGAACTTGGGCTTCTTTGTCAGCTCTGCTAGACCCATATGATTTTGAATGTTGTCAAAACTTGGAAACATGGCACTCTCTATTGAACTAGAATCATTCTGTAATGTTTGCATCTTTGTTTTGAGTTGTCATTATGTTGTCTTCATGTTCATTTACGTTCATGCTTGAACACCATCATCTTCTGTTAGAACCATGATACTCTTTGTGTAAAAAGTTACACTGTGTAATGTCTGCATCTTTTTGCCACTATATGTTTACATCTTCATTGAGACCGTGCCCTGTTTCTATGCACTATGTCTAAGGTTTCCATGATATGGTTTTACACTGCAAAATGACAAGCATTAGATTAATAAAATATAATCACTTGTCATGAAAGAATCACTGATGGGGTTCGAGCACGGGCTCGTGATTACCATGAGTAATACTATGAACTCGAGATCGATAGATGCACATTTTCTTTTATATTTTCATAGCTCTATCATACATATACATATTGACTTTGAATTATATACTATTATTCAAACATGAATAACAGTATCAACAATAACATTGTTTATTTGATGAATATGTATAGCACTATCAAGCGAACATAAAAAATTGTACTGTTGTTTATCTTTCATTTTTGCACAAAACACAACTTTGAACTCATTTAAACATGTACTTGGGAGCATTAGATAATAACATTGTTTGATTAAACCTGCATATTTCTTTCTCATTTCTTTTCCACTCTTGAATAGGAATATTATAGTAACATAGAAACATAAGAGGCATTATTATCACCTTACCTTTTGGAACTTGAACGTACCCCTTAACAACATTAAAATACTGACATTGTTTTCTTGACTCCCCTTTGAATATCAATAGTATTTAGAAAAAACACTTCCATTGCTGAAGATGCACTTCATAATAACAAAAATGGAACTGTTATTTTCCTTTCATTTTTGCATATAACACTATTATGTAAACATGAATAACAAAATTTTTCCTTTACTATTTTCTTGAACATCCCTTAACAAATGCATTGAACATGTATAATACAACATTATTCAATTTTCATTCTTTATCAATAACAGTGCCACAAGTTTTTTCTCCTTTGAAGAGAATATCATTTTGTTCAGTTCTTGTATCTATAATGCATATCTTAAAATACATCACTGTTGAGCATGCATATTATCTTCCATTTAATTGCAAGAATGTATATCATTTCTTTTTTGTGTTTCTATCTCATTCAAACATACTAGTCTTTATAACAACATTAGGATGAACTAGTGTCTTATGATAACAATGTTTGAACTATGAACATGCATTTCTCAATTCAATCTAATGAAATTGGCTCTACAGTATATGCATACTTCTTTGCAACAACATTAGTGTTCTTCTCTTGTATATACATTGTTTTTCTATTTCTCATCCTTACACACTATTATTTGATAATATTAGTATGCACATTCATTCCATTTCAAACAATATTTTATTAAATATTTTCTTGTACAATGATAGAATGCAGTGTTACCTCATTATCTAATTTCCAATTATGTTCTTTGCACTTGATCATCCATTTCAATATGGAACATCCATATTTTAAGGCTACCCTTCATTTAACATCCACCTTCTTGCAACATTATAGTATGTATGCATCTTGTACCAACCTCTATGAACTACATCTCTTTCTTCTACATCTTTTCTTTTCCTGAACTCATGAACTCCTAGAATAATTTTATAATGCATCTTGTGAGGTTTGAGTAGGGTTTCATGAATTCCATTGCATTTTCCTTTATCATCTGCAACTAATGAATTCATATATCATGTTTCTTTCTGCATTTTATTCATCTCTGTTCATTTTTCTTGCACACACCATCAATATCAACATGTTAGGTTAGTGGATATAATTAACCAATCAATGTTTATGTGTGAATGCCATATGAAAATATAGTCATGCATGAATGTTGGTTAATTGGTTGTGTTTACCATCTTAACATGTTGATATTCTGAAAAAGGTTTCTCAACTACAGAAACTAAGTCCCTTTAATTCAGATTTATGGTCTTACAAACAACAACTCTAGAATAATGCAGAATGATAACCATATATAGTAAAAGGTTTCATGGAGTTATGTCCATTTGATACTTTTATTCAGTTGATGTAGATGCATACCTTGATGTTATTGGTAGATTTACAATTCTGAAAGTTTGATTGTTGTATGCTATTTTGGGTTCCATGCATTTCTTAGATCCAATTTTGATCTAACACTTTTCTGGTTCCATGATGCAGGACACGACCCTAGACATAGAATGCAAAACTAACAAGAAGATTGGACAGAGGACAGACATTAAGATTTGAATAGAGGATAGAAAACCAACTACCATATCACAGAGTCAACTTTTAGAAGGCAATGCATGGACCCCTACTCATGTTTCTATCATGCTTTCTTTTCTGTAATTACCTCTAAGTTTTCAATAAGAAAGATGTAATATGGAGGAAACATTTTCTTACTACATTCAGTATGAATGCACAATGTAATGAACAATTATGAATTAAAAATTTGAACATGATCAATACTTAGAGTACAATAATCTGATAATATGAATGCAATGGAAATGTATTTCATTTTCATATAAAGAATAGAAATGTCAAATTGGTGTACCTTTATGGAATCTTTTAATTTTTATGATTTTCACATTGCATATGTAAAATTAGGGTAACAATTCTAGCGACCTCTGCTAGATGTCTACCTGGTAGACATGAGACTTAGACCTTATTCGTAGGGAAATAGAGTCAAAACCTAGAACATACAAATGCAACCTTTATTGAAGAAAAAAATGCAAGCTAGACCTAGGACTCATGCAATCAAACTAGGACTTATGCAACCTAACTAGGACCTTGTACCCATAAGGAAATTTATTAAGAATGAAAACTGAAGACCCGTAGTTCTTGACAACACTTCTTAAAATGAAACTAAAACTCAAAGTACTAACCCTCAAAGAAAAGCTTGAGGAAGATCCTATTGAGTGGGATAGGTGAGACCTCTCCATCTATAGTGGATAACTAAAAGGCATTGTTCTCTTTACACTCAGTGATGACAAATGGGCCAGACCAAAAATTCTCAAATTTATCATGTTGCCCTAGTCTTCTCTTCAACACATTCCATTTAAGAACTAGGTCACCCTCTTTGAACTCTTTAGGTGTTTCCTTTTTGTCAAAAGACCTTTTTTTCTGATTCTACCTTAGCTCAATGTTCCTTAAGGTTGTGCTCCTTTTCTCTTCTAGCTGTAATAATTTAGTATACCTTAGCTTGAGAGGATATTACTCTTCAAACAACAACATTGGATTAGCCAATTGTAGGGCTAGAAAGGAAGTAGAAAATGGTAACCTTGTTTCCTTACCATAAACTAATTCATAGGGTGAGCATCCAATGATATATTTTTGTGTAATTCTGTCCAGCCATAGGGCTGCCTCAATTTTTGTATGCCAATCCCTCTTATCCTTTTGTAGAGTTCTTTTAATAATCCTTATTAGGTTTTTGTTAGTAGACTCAGCAAGTCCATTACCTGGAGGGTAATAGGTCGATGATGTATTCAGATAAATCCCATTTTTAACAGCCCATTCTATTATTCTAGAACCAACAAAAGCCAATGCATTATCTGAAATAATTAATTGAGGTACCCCAAACCTGGTTATAATGTCTTCATAGAATTTGAGAACAACAGATCTAGTTGATTCATTTATTGCAATAACTTCAGTCCATCTTGTGAAGTAGTATGTAGTAGTTAAGATCCATTTGATACCTGTACTAGAATTAGGGTTAATGGGGCCTATGAAATCTACTCCCCACTTCATAAATGGTTGTTCACCAATGATAGGCTTTAGTGGCAATGTTGCTATCCTTTATTTTCCTGCAAAAAAAAGTACATTTTTGACATCATCTTGGCCAAGAATGGGCATCCTTAAATATGTCAGGCCAATGATAGCCTACCCTTAATATTTTCCAAGATTTTAATAGCATTCTAGAAAAATCTTTTCTATAAATCATACCATTTATCAAAACATAAGGGACAGATTGCAATCTCAAATACCTTCTTTTGGCTTTCAACTTCTTGTTCTTCATATTCCACCATTTTTGCACACAAAACCTTGCCTCTAACTAGCTTGGTTACATGGATATGTACATCATATTCCATCACTCTTATAATCCATCGTACTCTTTTCTCATTTACATCCTTGTTCAACAAAAATTATTTAATGCTAGGATGCGCAACCATTAGATGAATTTTATTCCTAGCAACATGATGTTTGAACTTCTTTAAATATTTGATAATAGCAAGTACATGTTTCTCAAAAAAATTGTACCTTTTCTCATAGTCATCCATTCCTTTGTTTAAAAAGACAACTGGTTGCTCTAGATTGTCATTATTTTTCTGCACCAACATAGCTGAAACAATATTATATCCCCCAAAAGCATACAAAATAAAATCGTTAGTAAAATCACAATTAGCTAATGTAGGAGCTAATGATAAGGCTTATTTGATTTTCCTTCTTTACTCTAGCTGAAAGGTACATTCTTCTTCAAAATTGTAGTTAAGGGTTTTAGAAAATTAGCAATGTCTAGAATAAATCACCTAACAAAGTTAATTCTGCCAATGAAACTTTGCAACCCTTTCTTATGTTTTTGCAAAGATAGATCTAGAATTGCATGGATTCTTTTAGGGTCTATTGTTGTACCCTCCTTTGAAAATTGGTAGCCTAAAAGCTTACCCTCATGGATTGAAAAAATTGACTTTTTGGGGTTAAGAGAGATTCCAAAATCTTTGCATCTTTGAAGTACTTTTCTTAAATGGCCTATATGCTGATCTGCAATCTTGTTGTAAATAGTAACATCATCCAAGTAGACTAAAACAAATTTATACCTTAGATTCTTTAAATCCACTTCCCTAGCCTTTTGAAATGTGGCTCTTGCATTTGATAAATGAAATGACATTCTTATGTATGCCATTGTTCCCCATTGGGTGGTAAAGGTAGTTTTAAACTGATCTTCAGCCTTCACTAATACTGTGTTATAACCATAATAACCATCAAGAAGAGAAAATCTTTCAGAACCAGACACATACTGTAAAATTTATTCCATGGATGGAAGAGGGTGTCTATCTTTCAGAGATGCCCTATTAAGGTCTCTAAAGTCTACACATAATCTTATCTCCCCATTCTTCTTCCTCACAAGAACTAGATTTGAAACCCAAGATGTATGTTTGATTGGAAAGATTATCCCACTATCCAGCAGTTTATTCAGCTCTTTAAGCATTAAGGGCTCTAATTTGTGGTTGATTGGCCTTTGTCTTTGCCTAATTAGCCTTGAATTGGGCTCTAATTCAATGGTGTGTTAGGTTAATTGAGGGCCAAACCCTTTCAAATCAGCATAATCACAAGCAAAGACATCATTGAACTCTTTGAATAAAGAAATAAGAAGATCCTTATCTTTAGGAGAGTTAACTTTACCAACCTTTAAGCACTTGTCTCTTAATATTTCCAGCTCCTTGTAACGATCTTCCTTGATCAGCATGCTGGTTTTTTTTCTTTTTAAACTGATCATCAGAGTTGAAGATGGACTCCAAAGTGACTAGTCCTTTAGGTAGCTTATTGGATTTTAATTGTATGATCTGGTCCTCAAAATGCTATCTAACTTTGTTGTCTTTAGGAGTAGCAAACCTATCTTGTTCTATCATAAAACTTAAGATCTACTCATCAGTATTGTAAATTTTCCAATTAAGTTCATTATCTGGAATAGATGGCCTAACAACTATCTGAGTATGGGATTGATCAATATTTACACTTTTCTTTTCAAAATTTGTAACCTGATCACCAATAGCAACTAACCTATCAGCATGTTGATTTTTACTTCTAGGTACAGAAATAAGATTGAATACATCAAAATCAGCTAGAATATCTGATATTCTAGATTTATACAACTTCAGGAGATCATTTTTATAGAATTCAAACCTCTCACCTGATTGACCACCAATTCACTATCCCCAGATGCCCTCAAACATTTAACATTTCTCTTTCTTGCCCACTCCAAGCCCTAAATCAGACCTTTATATTCAGCCACATTATTAGAACAAAGAAATAACAATCTAAATGCAACATAGTATTTTTCACCATCTGGAGACACAAGAATAACCCCTACACCAGCTCCATCCTTGCTTCTAGATCCATCAAAATATAAGTCCCAAAGTTGATTAGGCTATTCTGAGTCAGCACTTTGGTCTTTTATCAAGTTAGGCATAACACGATCAGATTCTGCAATCATATAATTACAAAAACCAACATCGTAAATAACACTATCTTGACTGGTAAAGGTATTTCCAACTGCCATCTTATCCAATAAAATATCAGGGATGCCCTCTATCTGAGTATTAAAGGCTAAATAATATTTACGCTCATCAAAATCAATGATGACACAACTGGCATTAATAGGGCTTGGAATTTATGGCTCTATGTGGTCTTTCGTCAACAATTCTGAATTTATGGTCACTTTTGCACCATATCTTATCCTAAATAGCATATGAGACCAATCAGATGAGAAATATCCTCTTATTTTGCTAGTAAAATCACTACATAAACATAGGGAAAAATAAAGAGGCAAATCTATAACATAGATGTCCTGAGGAATAGAGAAATTCAGGCAAGCATGCAAGGTCAAACTTGCATTTTTAATAGCACATAGAGTGTGGAATGATGAACCATCTAACTAAATAAATCCTTTCTTAAGAGGTTCATACTTCAAATCAAGCAGATCTTCAATCTTTTTAGGCATTACTGTGTTGGTTGCACCACTATCAACCATGCAATTATGCACTAACTTGTTACCAATTATCAAGGAGACATAAAAAGGAGGTGGCTTAACATTTGTAACTTTCTTACCATCCTTTACTATTGTACCTTGTACATCTGTAGCCTCTGAATTTTCCATAATAGTCCTTGAAGGTTGTTTTAGGGCTTGTTGTGAACCTTTTGTCCCCTTAGACAACTCTTCGTTAAGTAGATCTTCCTACCCTAGAATGGCTAACAAATTCCACATAGAAATAGACAATTTCATCTTCTTCATATTATCAACAATATTAAAAGGAACATCAAACTATACTTTTTGAGGCCATTTAACATTGCTCTGATCTAGTTTCTTGTGATGTGGATATTTAATTGTGAAAGAGGAGTGATCCTTTAGTATAGAAACAGGTGGGATGGGTTGTGATTGAGTTATAACAACAATATTAGCAACTGATTGCTCTAATTCTAGAGCTCTCTTCTTGGCTCTTGTATTTGTTGATATAAGAGAATCGTTACTCACCCCACAGAATTCTTCCTCTTATTAATTGAGGAATGTTGTGTCTGGAGCACTTAGGTCCAGTTGATGTTGGGTCTCTTCTATGGGTGCATCTTTTTGTGAAACAACTGCACTTTGAACCATTAGAGCCTGATTTAGTACTCCATTAGTACAGTTTGACTAATTATGGGGCTTTCCACAAGGATAACACCATTCATTTTAAGAAGAAAGGTTGTTCTGGATAGGAACAATATCGCTAACAACATTAAGAGGTCTAGGATTAGAATGTCTATAAGGTCTTTGATTCCAATTCTGCCTATTGTTATTGTGATTTCCTTGGTATTGCTGCGTGTTGCCCTGGTAAATGGGCTGGTTAGGCTATTGGGTTGAGGAACTAGAAAACTAATTTTGAGTATTGGCTATTGGATTTCTATGAGATTTCTGCCTTTAAAGGTTTACCAACTCATTTCCAAAGGTCTGCAATAAAATTTCAATTTTTTGATGGTTGTCTTTTATGCTTTGTAGCTCACTAGAAGGGGCGGCCGACATCACTTTTTGACTTTTTGGAGTTGGAAAGGGTGCAAGAGGTTGGTTAATCAATGGAATATTGGATTAGATGCTAATAAATAAGGGAATAGGTGGCCTAGGATCTATCTTTCCTTCCTGAATAAGACTATTCTCTTCCCTAATAGCAATATCAAAATCTTGAGGTAAAGAAGTACCCCCCATTGACTGAATCATATCTGAAATGTCACTATTAGAACTCTTAAGAAAATACAAGAATGCATATTCAGTAGAGGGTCTTACTGTGACTGGAATCATATTCCAAGTCTTCTAAAAGTGGAGATTGAAATAACTCATCTCTTGTTGTGGAGCTCTTTTGATAGTTGTTAGTTGTTCCACCAAACAAAGATTATTAGATTTATCTTCAAAAAAAATTGATAATTCCTCACCTAGTGCATCACATGTAGCAATTGATTCAACTTGGATACTTTTGAACCATTCCAATGCTTTTCCGTTCAATGATGCATCCAATAGCTTCAAATCTACATCCTCCTCCATGATGTGATGAACATTGCAAAGAGAAGCAATATCTCTGATATGCTCAATAGCTGTTGTTTGTCCTTCTCCTGTGAAAGATGATAACCCTTTCAAGGCTGTCAAAGGTATGTTGTCATGATTGGAAATCCTAAAAGGGCTTCCTTGATCAAATAGTTCAAATGAAAACCTTCTAGCCATCCTTGGTGCTGTTGTAGCAGAACTTGAAGGTGTTGGTTGCTCTTCCTCTACTGGTGGTTCAAGAACAACTTGAATTTGAAGTGTTGGAGGACTTTTTGAATATTCTTGATCTAAAAATGGAAAATTAGAGTAGTAAGTGGGAGGAGCTAAACTTCTTTCAGAACTTCTTTTCTTTGGTCTTCCTGGTTTCCTACCCCTCACTAGAGGTTCAAAGGAGAGTTCTTTTGGGCCTCTAGGCTCTCTTTGCAATTTTCTTCCTCCCCTAGTATGTGATAGTTGTAAATATTAAAACTCTTTTCCACTCCTTGTTTGGATTCTATTCATGTATCACAAGGGGTCCCACCAGGCATGCCAAAAAATATTAAGGCCTTAAAATATCACCCTAACTTAGGCATTTGGGCATACTAATATCTCATGGTAACAATGGAAACTTTCCTGAGTTGTGGTGGACTCTAAATAAAAAGGAATCTTTGTATTCTAGGCCGGTTCCTATTTGATTTGGAATATCGCCTATGAATGATTTATGATTGGGGAAAAAGGGAAAAGGATAACTAAAAATGAGTAAACAAACTAAAAAGGGTGATAAACCAAATTGATTTAGACTTCTGCAAACAAACATGCATATTCTACAAAAGGTTACACTCTACAACCTAGAGTAGGAATAATATCAATTCTCTAATCTATGTTGCAAAATACTCTACACTTAAATGTCGAAAATTGAAAGGACTGATAACAAAAACTTTGAAAGATATGTGAATAATGGGGCAAGCTTTATTATCCTCAAAATCTACAAAATGGTTACATGAGAAAGTATAAAATATGCCAAGGAATATGTGTTTTCACTTGAACACAATATGCATAAAACATGAACTAATGGCTACAAAATGCATGAGAGAGGTGCATAGGAACAAAAATCTTACTAAGCCACCTTTCTCCTAAATTTTGAACCCCTAAAACTAAATAAAAGGCTCAGCTATATACTCTCCCATGGCTAAATTTGAAAATCTAACCCCCTCCAAAAGGCTTCCAAATCAGAAAAACCCTAACTCTAAGGCATAATTGATGCCCTAAATATAGCCCCCTAATGTTGGAATTTTAAAAATTTACATCTTTTACAAAACATAATGCCAACATATCAAAACAATTACATCAAAACCCAACAACACGTATCTAACCCACATAACATATGAAAAACCCTAACCATGCCAAAATAATACCCTAACTACGCCTAAACATCGACACCTTGACTAATGTCAACATGACCAATATCGATGCAAAAGATCTCCATCCATCGTGGCATTAGGTTGATTTGTGGTGGCAGTAGGTTGTAGTTATCATGTAGTGTAGTCTGCAAAGGTATTAACTCCACGCTGACAGTGGACTTCAAATCCACCAAAACTCGGGCAAATGCATTAGCTTCGCATCTTATTCATCTTTTCTACATTAGGAAAGATGTTAGGGTTTTGAAACCCTACTGTTATGGTGCCACCATGCTGAGATTGTGGGACTATTTTTTGGCTTGTTTTGTTTGCTCTACATTTGGATTATCAATTATGGAATTGAACACTGTGATGTGGCAATTAAGTCATTATTTTCTGGGATCTTATCTGATCTTCGGCCTGGAAAAATGGCTCCATCTCTATCTTTCTACATCTATGTTTATGGTTAGTAATGTGTATTCATGGAGCTCAGGCTACAATTGGCAATGGGTAATAGTGTGAAGTTAAAAAGAGATCGGGCTCTTCATGTTCATGGCACTCCAGTTAACAGAAATTGGGCTTAATACATGCTTTGACTTCAAGTTCTCTGTGAAGAACAAAGAGCTTGAGCTCTCTCCACTGCTGGCTTTGGTTTGAACTTGGAGTTTCATGCCATAAAGTATGGCACTCTCCATGCATTAACTCCACTGCACTAGGGCTCTCTCCACAACATCTCTGCATGTAACTTACAGATAAGTTACTCTTCTTGTTATGTTAACACTCTACCTTCTTTTGATATGTTGTTGTAGACATCATTGCATTACATAGTTTTTAACACTTGAGCTCACTCGAGTCATTGTTTACAATAATTTATTTCTTATATTATTCTCATTGTAATTGATTATGGGGTTATGTTGATCTTGGTATCCATCTTTTGTAGCAAATGATTTTGTGTTTTATCAATATTTTTCTCTGCTATCTCCACCATGTTTGTTGTCGCCTTTTCTCTATTATTTTTGCTAGAAAATTGAGACTTTATTGTGGTTCTTCTCAGCTTGAGCACCTTTTGTTGAATATCCACAAAACTTCTATCTATACATTGTCACTCTCTGTTGAACTAGAAATATGAACTTGCGAATGTTGATAAATTTGCATTTAACAATGAATATATGCAAGATGTCTGTTGTAACCGAGAGATGAAGTTGGGCTTCTTTGTCAGCTCCACTAGACCCATATGATTTTGAATGTTTTCATACTCTAAAAATGTGCCACTCTCTATTGAAATGGAAGCATTGTGTAATGTTTCCATCTTTGTTTTGAGTTGTCATTATGTTGTCTTCATGTCCATTTATGTTCATGCTCAAACATCATCATCTTTTGTTAGAGCCATGTTACTCTTTGTGCGAAATGTTCCACTATGTAATGTCTGTATCTTTTTGCCACTGTATGTTTACATCTTCATTGAGACCATGCCCTGTCTCTATGCACTATATATGAGGTTTTCATCATATGGGTTCACATTGCAAAATTACAAGCATTAGATTAATAAACAATGATCACTTCTCATGAAATAATTACTCATGGGGTTTGAGCACGGGCTTGTGACTCCCATGAGTAATACTTTGAATTCATGCTCGATAGATGCACATTTCCTTTTATATTTGTGTAGATCTGTCATACATATACATATTGACTTTGAATTACATACTATTATTCAAACATGAATAACAGTATCAACAATAACATTGTTTATTTTATGAATATGTATAGCACTGTCAAACGAACATAAGAAACTATATTGTTGTTTATCTTTCATTTTTGCACAAAACACTGCATTTGAACTCATTTAAACATGTACTTTGCAGCATTAGATAATAACATTGTTTGATTAAACCTGTAGATTTCTTTTTCATTTCTTTTCCACTCTTGAATAGACATTTGATAGTAACATAGAAATATAAGAGACATTTTTATTACCTTACCTTCTGGCACTTGAACATACCCCTTAACAACATTAAAACCTGACACTATTTTCTTGACTCCCCTTTGAATATCAATAGTATTTAGAACAAACACTTCCATTGCTGAACATTCACTTGATTATAAAAAAAATGGTACTGTTATTTTCCTTTCATTTTTGCATATAACACTATTATGTAAACATGAATAACAACATTTGTCCTTTATTTTTTGCTTGAAAATACCTTAAGAAATGCATTGAACATGTATAATACAACATCAGTTGGTTTTCAGTGTTGATCAATAACAGTGCCACAAGTTTTTTTTTTTCTCCTTTTAAGAGAACATTATTTTGTTCAGTTCTTGTATTTGTAATGCATATCTTAAAATACATCATTGTTGAGCATGCATATTATCTTCCATTTAATTGCAGTAATGTATATCACTATTTTTTGTGTTACTCTCTTATTCAAACACACTAGTCTTTATAACAACATTACGATGAACTAGTATTTAATGATAACAGTGTTTGAACTATAAACATGCATTTCTCAATTCAATCTAATGCAATTGGATCTACTGTATATGCATACTTCTTTGCAACAACATTAGTGTTCTTCTCTTGTATATGCATTGCTTTTATTTTTCTCATCCTTATGCACTATTATTTGATAATATTGATATGCACATTCATTTCATTTCAAACAACATTTTATTTAATATTTGCTTGTACAATGATAGAGTACAGTGTTACCTCATTATCTGATTTGCAATTCTGTTCTTTGCACTTGATCATCCATTTCAATCGGGAACATCCATCTTTTAAGGAAACCCTTCATTTCACATGCACCTTCTCATAGCATTATAGTATGTTTGCATCTTGCACCAGCCTCTATGAACTACATATCCTTCTTCTGCATCTTTTATTTTCCTAAACTCTTGAATTCCTAGCATTCTTTCATAATGCATCTTGTGAGGTTTGAGCATGGGCTCGTAACTTCGACTGTATTTTCCTTTATCATCTACATTTAGTGAATTCATAGATTATTTTTCTTTCTTCATTTTATCCATCTCTGTTCATTTTGCTTGCACACGCCATCAATATCAACATGTTAGGCTAGTGGACATAATTAACCAATCAATGTTTGTGTGTGAATACCATATGAAATGAAATTCATGTATGAATGTTGGTTTATTGGTTGTGTTTACCATATTAACATGTTGATGTTCTGAAAAAGGTTTCTTGGCTATAGGAACTAAGTCCCTTTAATTCAAATTTCTAGTTTTACAAAAAATAACTCTTGAAAAATGCAGAATGATAACCATATACAGTAAAAGGTTTTATGGAGCTATGTCCCTTTGATACTTTTATTCAGTTGATGTAATGCATACTTTGCTGTCGTATTGATGTTATTGGTAGATTTACAGTACTGAGAATTTGATTGTTGCTTGTTATTTTGGTTTCCATGCATTTCTTAGATCCAATTTGGATCTAACACTTTTTTGTTTCCACGATGCAGGACAAGACCCTAGACCTAGAATGTAGAACTTCAACATTAAGATTGGATAGAGGACAGACATGAATATTTGGACAGAGGAAAGACAACCAACTACCATATCATAGAGTCGACTTTTAGAAGGAAATTCATGGACCCCTACTCATGCTTCTATCATGCTTTGTTTTTTGTAATTACCTCTAAGTTTTCAATAAGAAAGATGTAATATGGAGGAAACATTTGCTTAATACATTCGGTTTGAATGCACAATGTAATGATCAATTATGAATTACAAATTTGAACATGATCAATACCTAGAGTACAATAATCTAATATTTTGAATGCAATGGAAATGTATTTAATTTTCATTTATTGAACAGAAATGTCAATGAGGTGTACCTTTATGCAATCTTTTAATGTTTATGATTTTCACATTGCATATGTAAAATTAGGGTAACAACAACTTTAGGAGATCATTCTTAACAGAATTTGGACCTCTCACCTGATTGACCACCAATTCACTATCTCCAAATTCCCTTAAAAATTTAACTTTCCCTTTCTTTCCCACTCTAACCCCTATATCAAACCTTCATATTTAGCCACATTGTTAAAATAAGGAAAAGATAATCTGAATGCAACATAGTATTTGTCACCATCTAGAGACACAAGCATAACCCCTGCGCCAGCTCCATCCCTGTTTCTAGATCCATCAAAATATAATCCCAAAGCTGATTAGGATGTTCTGAATCAACATCTTAGTCTTTTATCAAGTTAGGCATAACAAGATCAGATTTAGAAATCATATAATTACCAAAACTAGAATCATAAATAACACTATCTTGGCTGGTAAAGGCATTTCTAGTTTCCCATTCATCCAAAAAAAAATTGGGGATGCCCTCTATTTGAGTATCAAAGGCTAGATAGTCTTTAAGATCATCAGCATCAATGATCACACAACTGGCATTAATAGGGATTGGAATATATGGCTCTATGAGATCTTTGGTCAACAACTCTGATTTTATGGTCACTTTTTCACCATATCTTTAACTAAATAGCATGTGAGACCAATCATATGAGAAATATCCTCCTATCTTTGCAGTAAAATCTCTAGATAAACATAGGGAAAAATAAGGAGATAGATCTATAACATAGATATCTTGTGTAATAGAGAATTTTGGGCAAGCATGCAAGGTCAAACTTGCATTTTTAACAACACCTAAAGTGTGGACTGATGAAACATCTAACTGAATAACTCCTTTTCAAGAGGTTCATACTTTAAATCAAGTAAATCTACAATCTTCTTGGGCATTACTGTGTTTTTTGTACCACTATCAACCATGCAATTATGCACTTATTTATTACCAATTATCAAGGACACATAAAAAGGTGGTGGCTTAACATTTGTAACTTTCTTACCATCCTTTACTGATGTTCCTTTCACATATGTTGCCTCTGAATCAGCCAAAATAGTCCTTACAAGCTGCTTTAGGGCTTGTTGTGAACTTATTGTCCCTTTAGAGAGTTGTTCCTTAAGAAAATATGCCTGCCTTGGAATGGCTAAAGAGTCCCACATAGAAATAGAGACATTCATCTTCTTCATATTATCAACAATATTAAAAGGGACAGAAAACTGTACCTTTTGAGGAGATTTAGCATTGGTATGATTTGCATGTTTCTGATGTCACTCCTTGATTGTGAAAGAGGAGTGTTCTTTCAATATAGAAATAGGAGGGATGGGTGGTGATTAAGTTGTAGCAGCAATCTTAGTAGCCGATTTCTCTTTTTCTAGAGCTCTCTTCTTGGCTCTAGTGTTTTCTAATATAGGTGAATCATTACTCACCCCACTGATTTCTTCCTCTTGCCAATTGAGAAAAGTTGGGTCCATAGCACTCAATTTTGGATGATGTTGAGGCTCTTCAATGGGCACATCTTATTGTGAAACAACCACACTTTGAACCATTAGAGATTGAGTAAGAACTCCATTAGTATACTTTGACTAGTTGTGGGGCTATCCACAAGGATAACACCACTCATATTCAGCAGCAAGATTCTTCTAATTAGGAATAATACCCCTAACAACCTTAAGAGGTACAAAATTATTGGTATTGCTATTTCCTTGGTACTGTTGCTTATTATCTTGGTAAATGGGCTAGTTAGGCTACTGGGATGAGGAACTAGAAAACTAGTTTTGAGTATGGTCTATTGGGTTTCCTTGAGCTTTATTCCTTTTAATGTTTATCATCTCATTTTGAAGGTTTGCAATAAACTTTCAATTTTTTGTTGGTTGTCCTTTATGATTTGCAACTCACTAGAAGGGGCAGCCGACATCATCTCTTGAATTTTTGGAGTTGGAAAGGGTACAAGAGGTAGGATAATCAATGGCATGTTAGAATGAATTCTAGGAAAGAAGGGCCTAGGGGGACTAGGAGCTATCTTTCCTTCTTGAATAAGACTATTCTCTGACCTATTAGAAATATCAAAATATTGAGCTAAATAATTTATCCCCATTGATTGGATCGTAACTAAAATGCCACTATTTAGAATCTTAAGGGAGTATAAGAATACATATTTAGTAGATGGTCTTACCATGACTGGAATCATATTCCAAGTCTTTTGAAAGTGGAGATTGAAGTCACTCATCTCTTCTTGTGGAGCTCTTCTGATAGTTGTTAGTTGTTCCACCAAAGAATGCTTATCAGACTTATCTTCAAAAAAATTTGACAAATCCTCACCTAGTGCATCCCATGAAGCAATTGATCCTACTCGAAGAGTTCTAAACCATTCTAATGCTTTTCCCTTCAATGATGCAACTATTAGCTTCAAAGCTACATCCTCCTTCGTGATGTTTTGAACATTACAAAGGGAAGCAACATCTCAAATTTGCTTAATAGTTGTTGTTTATCCTTCTCTCGTGAAAGATGGTAACCCTTTCAAGGCTGCCAATGGAATGTTGTCATGATTGGAAATCCTCAAAGGGATGCCTTGATCAAAATGCACAAATGGCAACCTTCTAGCCATCCTTGGTGGTGTTGTAGTAGACCTAGAAGGTGTTGGCTGATCTTCTTCTGCTGGTTGTTCAAGAACAAATTGAATTTAAAGTTATAGAGGACTTTCTAAAGATTCTTGATCTGAATATGGAAATTGAGTGTAGTAGGAGGGAAGAGATGAACTTATTTTAGACCTTCTTTTCCTTTGTATTACTGGTTTTGTACCCCTTACTACAAGCTGAAAGGAGAGCTCTTTCAGACCTCTAGGATCTCTTTGCAACATTCTTCCTCTCCTAGTATTTGATAGCTATAAATATTGAAAGTCTTTTACACCCCTTGTTTGGATTATGTTCATGTATAACAAGGAGTCCCACCGAGCATGCCAAAAATTGTTAAGGCCTTAAAATATCACCCTAATTCACGCATCAGGGCATACTAATATCTCATGGTAACAATCAAAACCTTCTTGAGTTATGGGTGGACTCTGATTAAGAAGGAATCTTTGGATTCTAGGCTGGTTCCTATTGGATTTGGAATATCATCTATGACTAATCTTTGATTGGGGAAAAGGGAAAAGGTAAATAAAATTTGAATAAAGGGTATATGCACCAAGATGGGGGACCAAAAGGGTGCCAAATAACCTTTTGGTCCTCCATACACACATAGGGTGTGCGCCCTATAGGGTGCATGCCCTATGGCTTGGATTTCCCAAGTCATAGGGTGCATGCCCTCTAGCCTATTTTGTGTTCTTACATAGGGCATACATCATAGGGGTCATAAGGGGTCTTATGGTGACCTAAGGAATAGTGATATGTCCTATGACCACATAAGACCTGTTAATGTGTACTAGGAACCCTAAAATGTATTCTTAGGGTTCATAAGTGGTTGTAAGGTTTCTTAATGGGTCCTAGGACATATTAATGCATCTTACGACCACTTATGACCCCTTACAACCCCTTAGGAAGAATAAGAGTACATATTAAGGGTTGTAAGGTGTCTTAAGGGGTCCTAGGACCCATTAATGTGTCGTTACACCCCTTATGACCCTTACAACTCCTTAACAAGCCTAAGAATACATATTAGAAGTCGTAAGGTGTCTTAAGGGGTATAATGACCCATTAATGCATCCTACAACCCCTTATGACCCGTTACAACCCCTTAGGAAGCCTAAGAGTACATCTTAGGGGTCATAAGGGGTCTTATGGTCTCCTAAAATATAGTAATGTGCCCTATGACCCCTTAAGACTTGTTAATATGTACTAGGAACCCTACTATGTATTCTTATGGTTCCTAATGGGTACTAAGGTTTCTTAAGGGGTCCTAGGACCCATTAATACAACCTAAAACTGCTTATGACATCTTACAACCCCTTAGGAATCCTTAGAGTACATCTTAAGGGTCACAAGTGGTCTTAATGGGTCCTAAGACATAGTAATGTGTCTTATGACCCCATAAACCCCTTTAATGTGTAATTGAACCTCTAATACATATACTTAGGGGTCCTTATAGGTACTAAGGTGTCTTAAGGGGCACTAGGACCCATTAATGCATCCTACGACCCATTATTACCCCTTACAACCCATTAGGAATAGTAAGAGTGCATCTTAGGGATCGTAAGGGGTCTTATTGTGTCCTAAGACACACTAATGTGTCATATGACCCCTTAAGACATGTTAATGTGTACTAGGAACCCTAATATGTATTCTTATGGTTCCTAATGGGTACTAAGCGCTCTCTCTCTCTCTCTCTCTCACACACACACACACACACACACACACACACACACACACACACATTAGGAAGCCTAAGAATATATCTTATAGGTTGTAAGGGGTCTTATCATGTCCCAAGACATTGTAATATATTCTATGACTCCTTAAGAGGTTGTAAGGTTTCTTAAGGGGACATATGACACATTAATGCATCTTACGACTACTTATGGCCACTTATAACCCCTTTGGAAGTCTAAGAGTATATATGAAGGGTCGTAAGGTGTCTTAAGGGGTCCTAAGACCCATTAATGTGTCCTTCAACCCCTTATGACCCTTAAAACTCCTTAAGAAGCCTAAGATTACAACTTAGAGGTTGTACAGTGTCTTAAGGGGTACAAGGTCCCATTAATGCATCCTAAAACCCCATATGACACGTTGCGACCCCTTAGGAAGCCTAAGAGTACATATTTGTTAGAGTAATCTTTAGTAATTACTCTTTAGTGCTTAAGTTAGACTTAGGAAAGTTTCCTTTTCTGAGTTGTTTCCCTTTTAGGGTTTCGGTATCCTTTATAAGGATTGACCAGCTTTCATTTCATAAGGAGATTGTATTATTTTAATCATTGTTAATAGAAGCTTATTTCTGTCACAATGCTTTTTCAGTCTCTGGCCTATCGGCCGCCCTAGCTTTCTGAATCCTTTTCTCTTTCTATCTTCTTCTTCTATGTAACAGCTTTGCATGCAGGTGTTTCTTGGGTAGATTGACATTCATCAATCTCAACATGGTATCAGAGCCATCTTGCTGCCGGCTGTTTGAGTTTCGTTGAAGCAGCGAGGGTTTGAAGCTTTCAGAAGCTTTTCCAGAATTTGTCTCTGGTTCTGGGGGGTCTTTAATTTTCAAAGCTGTTTGTGTCGAAACAGACTCCACCATTGGGTCCAGAAGGCCCGGTAGAGTCGAAATCATATAAAATTTCGACCCTTTTGGCTACCGGGGCCTCTGAGAATTTTTTCGTGCCCTTTGAGGGCCGTACGGCACATATTTCGAGGAAAAAAATTAAAAAAACATTAAAAAATGCATTGTTTTTAATGTTTTTTTTGTTTTTAATAGCGCAGGCTTCACTGTTTAAATCACGCCACCCCTGGCTGCGCGTTTCGCAGCCACCACCGCAGTGGCCCCGCCGCCACCACCGAAGCGGCCTCCTCCTCCGCCCCCCCGGCTGAGCTTTTTCTTGCTGCCTCCCGGCCCGCCACCCACCACGGCCCCTGCCACTGCTAGTCTGCTCCGTGCGCTCCGCTCGGAGCCCTCCGCTCCCCGCAGCGCTTTACTATCCGCCCCGCTCCGCCTTGGGCACCCCCGCCACCTCTCCGCTCAGCCTTGGCGCCGCTCCGCCAGCAGCGGATCTATGTTCAGCCCCCGCGGGCTTAGTTCACTTAAGCAGCCGGTCTTATTATGACCGAGGGCTCTGGTTTTAGCCCCCTGCGCGCCATGCGCCCAGGGGCTGGGGTTTATTTATCCCCCGAGGGCTTATTTTTTTCTCTGAAGCACTTTTTGGGGGTACCTGGTCTTTTTCACTCTATAGGGAGCATACAGGGGTTTTTTTCTGACTTCTATATACCGTCGGAAAGCTCTTTCCAAGAAATTTCTGATGGCGGAGGTTAGAGGTTTTGGTTCCATCGTTTCGATAGCGAATTTTGCTGTTGAAGTCTGATATCCTGTTTTGCCTTCCGAGAGTCATATCTGGCTCATCCGGACTCCTTTTTCGGCAAATGAGATGTCATCGGAAAGCTGATTCTGTGTACTATTCAGTGGTAGAGGTATCTCTTCTAGATTCTGCTCCAGGTTTTCACTCCTCCAAGTTATGTAGTTTATGCCCTCTGGTGGTCTGCTTGGTTCTTCAGGTCCGGGGATCTCTTCTTCTGGTTACATAGTCCACTCTTCTTTCTGACATCTGAGCTTGCATGCTGTTTCTGATGTATTTGTTCTATAAACACACTGAGATAAAGTGCCTTCTTCTACTTTTTTGGGATCTTGCACACCTGGTTCGGTTTTTGTACCCGCACTGTGTTATAAAGTGCCATGGGGGGATTCTGATGCATTTGCCACGATAGGCGCATCTACTCTTGTCAAGTGAGCATACCTTCCACGACATTAGCCCATGTAGTCTATGTTGATGACACCACCCTTTATCCTGTGTTTGTACCTCTATTGCACTTGGTGTTCCTTGTTCTTCTTCTGTAGTTGTTTCTGGCATCGCATTTCAGTATTCCTGTCACCTCTCCCAGTTCAGCATTATGGGGGGGGTTCACCTGTTGGTTCTATTGCTTCCTTGGTTCAGTTGAGTGATCTACGTATTCAGTTCTTGTTCCTATGTACTAGGCAATTGCAGTGGCTAGGCACCTATGCATTTCGGTGAGATGGATCATCTACTATATAGACACTCATTCATTCCTACTTTTGGAGGTCACCTCTTCGATTGATCAGCTCTTCAGACTTTGTCTTCTCTACCTGATCATGCACTTCAGTGGGGGTTCCAGCAGTATCTTCTGACAGAGTTTTTAGACATGCTTCAGAGGAGTTTCTTGCTCTCTTCTTGTTCCTTTCTCTGGGACATCTTTTGCTTTATGTTTTGGGTACCTGATCAGGCCTAGTTGCCGGGACCCATCTTTCCTACTTTCTGCAGTAGTTTAGCAGTTTTGCTTCTCCCTAAGTTACAC
>MU227937.1:627995-641973 GCA_018584345.1 Thuja plicata | reverse complement strand
TCCTTTATAAGGATTGACCGGCTTTCATTTCATAAGGAGATTGTATTATTTTAATCATTGTTAATAGAAGCTTATTTCTGTCACAATGCTTTTTCAGTCTCTGGCCTATCGGCCGCCCTAGCTTTCTGAATACTTTTCTCTTTCTGTCTTCTTCTTCTGTGTAACAGCTTTGCATGCAGGTGTTTCTTGGGTAGATTGACATTCATCAATCTCAACACATATTAGGGGTCGTAAGGGGTCTTATGTTGTGCTAAGACACATTAATGTGTCATGCGAGCCATTAAGACCTCTTAATCTGTACTAGGACCCCTAATATGTATTCTTAGGTTTTTTAAGGGCTACTAAGGTGTCTTAAGGTGTCCTAACACCTATTAATGTGTCCTACAACCCCTTACAACCCCTTAAGAAGAGTAAGAGTACATCTTAGAGGTCATAAGGTGTTTTAAGGGGTAGTAAGACCCATTAATGCATCCTACAACCCCTTACAACCCCTTAAGAAGCCTAAGAGTACATATTAGGGGTCGTAAGGGGTCTTATGGGGTCCTAAAACACACTAATGTGTCCTATGACCCCTTAAGACACCTCAATGTATACAAGGACCCATAATATGTATTCTTAGGGTTCCTAAGGGGTTGTGAGGTGTCTTAAGGGTTTCTAGAAATCATTAATGACTCCTACAACCCCTTATGACCTCTTACGACCCCTTAGGAAGCCTAAGAGTACATCTTAGGGGTCACAAGGTGTCTTAAGAGGTCCTAGGATGCATTAATGCATTGTACAACCTCTTATGACACCTTACAACCCATTAAAAACCCTAAGAATACATCTTAGGGGTCGTAAGAGGTCTTATAGTGTCCTAAAACATAGTAATGTGTCCTATAACCCCTTAAGACTCATTAGTGTGTACTAGGCACCCTAATATATATTATTATGGTTCGTAATGGGTACTAAGGTGTCTTAAGGGTTACTAGTACCCATTAATATGTCCTATGACCACTTAATACACCTTACGATCCCTTAGGAGATCTTAGAGTACATCTTAAGGGTTGAAAGGGGTCTTAATGGGTCCTAAGACATAGTAATGTGTCTTATGACCCCTTAAAACCCCTAATATGTATTCTTAGGGGTCCTTATAGGTACTAAGGTGTCTTAAGGGGTCCTAGGACCCATTAATGCATCGTATGACCCATTATGACCCCTTACAACCCATTAGGAACTCTAATAATACATCTTAGGGGTCGTACACCTTAAGACCAGTTAATGTGTACTACGAACCCTAATATGTATTCTTATGGTTCCTAATGGGTACTGAGGTGTCTTAAGGGGTTCTAGGACCCGTTAATGCATTATACAAACACTTATGACACCTTACAACCCCTTGGGAATCCTTAGAGTATATCTTAAGGGTTGTAAGGGGTCTTAAGGGGTTCTAAGTCATTGTAATGTGTATTATGACCCCTTAAACCCCTTAATGTGTAATTGAACCTCTAATATGTATTCTTAGGGGTCCTTATGGGTACTAAGGTGTCTTAAGGGGTCCTAGGACCCAGTAATATGTCCCATGACATCTTATGACACCTTACGACCCCTTAGGAAACTGTAGATGACATCTTAAAGGTCATAAGGGGTCTCAAGGAGTCATAAGACATAGTATTATGTCTTATGACCCCTTAAAACCCCTTAATGTGTAAGCTAACCCCTAATATGTATTCTTAGGGGTCCTTATGGGTAATCAAGTGTTTTAAGGTTTCCTAGGACCAATTAATGTCTCCTACGAACCCTTATGACCCCTTACAACCCATTTGGAACCCTATGAATACATCTTATTGGTCGTAAGGGGTGTTATGTTTTCATAAGACATAATACTATGTCTTATGACCCCTTATGTCTACAAGGAACCCTAACATGTATTCTTATGGTTCCTAATGGGTACTAGGTGTCTTAAGGGGCCCTAGGAACCATTAATGTGTCCTACGACCGCTTATGACACTTTATGACCCCTTAGGAAGCCTTAGAGTACATCTTAAGGGTTGTCAGGGGTCTTAAGTCATAGTAATGTGTCATATGACCCCTTAAGACTCATTAATATGTACTAGGAACCCTAATATGTATTCTCATGGTTTGTAATGGGTACTAAGGTGTCATAAGGAGTCTTAGGACCCATAAATGTTTCCTACAACTGATTATGACACCTAAAAACCCCTTAGGAAACCTTAAAATACATCTTAAGGGTCGTAAGGGCCCTTAAGGGGTCCTTAAGACACCTTACAACTTCTAAGATGTACTATTAAGATTGTTAAGGAATTGTAACAATCATAAGGGGTGTAAGGACACATTAATGGGTCCTAGGACCCCTTAAGACACCTTACAACCCTTAATAAGTACTCTTATGCTTCCTAAGGGGTTGTAAGTGGTCATAAGATACATTAATGTGTCCTCAGACCCCTTAAGAAACCTTATGACCCCTTAGGAACCCTAAGAAAACATCTTATAGTTCCTAGTACACATTAATGGGTCTTAAGGGGTCATAGGACATATCACTATGCCTTAGGACACCATAAGATTCCTTACGACCCCTAATATGTACTCTCTCTCTCTCTCTCTCTCTCACACACACACACACATTAGGAAGTCTAAGAATATATCTTATAGGTCGTAAGGGGTCTTATCATGTCCCAAGATATTGTAATATATTCTATTACTATGCTCAAGAATAAAAGAGATTGCAATGTCTTCTATAGATGTGGTTAAGACTCTCTCTCTCTCTCTCTCTCTCTCTCATTTAGTTATTTTGTGTCTAATATAGGGCACATGCCCTATAGTGAGTATAGGGCGTGCACCCTATAGGGTGTACACCCTTTTAAAAAAATTGAAGTTTACCAAGCCTAAGGTTTGGATTTTCCCTTGAGTTCCAACCCAAAGGCTAGGAGGATTCAAATAGGTCTGAGACATGTTTTCTAGGAAACCTAGAAAAAAATAACATTTTTTCTTGTGTGCTCCCTGTTAGGTTTGCACATGGTTCAATAATGATAAAATCAAATGGCATTATATTTTAGATCTCTCTGATAGCTATCTAACCATGTAATTTATTTTGAATTCTCATTATGTTAAGCTTTTCATGTCTAATTTCTTTTCTAAGTATGTCTAATTTTTGTCAAAATCCAACGTGTATTTATTTGGGCTTAGATTTTAGCTCATTCGTCAAATTTTTAAAAAAATTACATTTTCAAAAACTAGACTCCATTCTACACACTTTTAAAAAAATAAAGTTTTGATTTTCAGTTAGTTTTGAATGATTTATAGGGGGAGCACACATAAGTTTCATGTTTTCAAGATGTGTCCACTTCAGAAAATGGCAAAAAATCACACTTTCATCAAAAATTTAGTAGAAAAATCTGGGATAAACTAGGTGGTGTTACCTAATTTCTCACTAGAGTGATTAATTTTTTTTTTAAAAGTTATCATTTTAGGGGGAGCACACTAGACGCTATGTTATGTTTTTTCACAAAAAATATGAGCATTGTTTGTGCTCCCCCTTTTTGAGGGCCTTAATCTCCACCATTTCTAAAATAAATTAATATTTTAGAAACTAGATTCAGAGTAGAACAACTCTTGTTTTTTTCATATTCTAAGAGTTTGAGTGTAACTATCCTCAATTTCTCGTTGAATTTTAGACTTATATGATTTCAGAAAAAAGTGGCATCTTATACCCCCTTTTTGGTCCCCCATCTTTGTGCACTTACCCTAAATAAACTAGAAGGTGATACACCAAAACTAGATTCAGACTTATCAGAACTTCAAATCAGCATCCACAAGACCCACACTATTGAGATTTGTAGTAACATTCACTATTCAATGTATAGGTTGACCTAAAACTCAATATTAGGGTTTATACCACAAACAGTGATAATATGCCAACAAACATATAGATTTTGCAAAAGGTTATACTTGACAACCTAGAATAGGAGTTGAATCAATTCTCTAATCTATGTTGCAAACAAAATTACACTTAAATGCAGAAATGTTGAAAATGATTAATAACAAAACTTAGAAAATATGTGGATAATTGGAACTTTCTTTATTCTCTTCAAAATCTACAAATGGTTACATGCAAAGATACAAAATATGCCAAGAAATATATTACACTCAGTTGAACACAATCTGCATAAAAAATTAACTGATCTCTACAAAATGTATGAAAAAGGTACAATGGAGCAAGTATGTTCAATAAGCCACCTTATCCCTAAATTCTAAACCCCTAAAAATGAGAAGAAAGCTCAGATATATACCCCTTCAATGCTAATTTTCAAAAATCCAATGCCCTCCAAATCAACTAGAAACCATATTTATAAGGCATAGTTCATGCCTCAATCCTAGCCCCTAATGTTGGTTTTCTAAAATATACATCTTTTAAATACATTACCAATACCTATCAACAGAAACTAACCAAAGCCTAGCAATCAACCCACACATACTAAAACCCTAACCCTACTTTATATACCCTAAAACATGCTAAAAAGCTAACATATCCCTAAGGTCAACATGACCAATACCTATGCAAAATATCTCTATCTCTCTCATGGCTTAGGCTACGTTAGTGTGGCATTTGGGAGTGGTAGTTGTGCACTGCAGAGTCTGAAGCATTTACTCCTTTGACAGGGGATTCCAAATTCTAACAAAACTTGGCATTATCACTGTTCTTCGCATTTCATTTTGCATTTGGGAAAAAATGTAAGGGTTTTGAAACCCTAATCTATGGCCCCGCCTTGCTGTGAACATGGAATTTTTCTTGGCTTCTTTGTGCTTCTGATGCTAATATAGAGGTCATTATTATGATATGAGAGTTGTATTGATGTCTTTTAGGCTCCACTCTGTGATCTTCTAGCTAGAATATAGCAATCTTTGTTGTGACTTTACTTTATCTTTGTCTTGCAACTATGAGATAACATGGAACTTGGGCTCCAAATGGAAATGGGTAATGTAATTAAGAGTTTGGGATCTTTGAATTGTAGTTCATCATTGCACTATTGTTGTAATCAAGAGCTCAGGCTATTTTTAGCATTGGAGTGCATGCTCAAACTTTAGTTTCACTATTGAAAAACAAAGAGCTCGGGCTCTTGAACACCATGAATTTTAATGATCAGGGTCTTTGACATAATGGGTGGCATTGTTTATGCATGTCTTAATAGAGCCTGGGATCCACAAAATCACATCTCTACATGCAAACTAAGAGATAAGTCACTCTCTGCTTGTTAGCTTTGACTTTTTGTATCTTTTGTTTGAACCTATTGTTGCATTACATAGCTTTTTTTAAAATCTCCAGTTGTGGGCTCTAGCTTTAATGGTTCTCCATATTTATTGCAATGATTTTTCTCTCCATGAATTGTTGTTGTTATAGTCACCTTTTCTCGAACACCCACTGCTATATAAGATTTTTTTCTAGCTTGAATAGTTCAAACTTGTGAATATTGATGTCTGCTATTATTCTTCTTTCTCAACTTGAGCCTTTATCAGAACACCCACTGGATGTATGTATTTGTTTTGGGTTTTGTCAATATGTTGTCTTCTATTTATTTTTGATAGTGACCATTATGTTTCAATCAATATCACTGTCTGGGACCCAACTTGAACTTTTATTGCCAATATCTATAATGTCTGAATGCATTCCATTGTATGGTGTCCCTCTTGCAAAAAATAACAGTGTATCAAATTGTCCTTGTGACTCTAGTTAGAGAGTTACACATGGGGTTCGAGCATGGACTCGTCACACCCATGAATAACGTTGTAAAACAAAGAGCTCAAACATTTAAAATGCATAATTCCTTCCATCAAACAACACTGTTATTTGAACATGCATATATGCACAACCTTAATAAACAATGACATTGTTATTTACCTTGATCTTTACATATGCACTTTCATTCTTGATTAGGCACTGTCATTTAACATGCAAAATAACACTGTTATTTACCTTTCATTGTTGCATCTGCACTACATTTGAACATACATCCAACAATAATAGTGTTACTTGATTTACCACATATATAAATGATGACATGTAACTGATTGAATGTTTGAATATGTTAAGTTGATGATCATGCAAGGTATTAAATCAGTTAATGTATTGTATTGTAATTGATGTCAACTTGATATAATCTGTATGGTCATGGAAATACTGCTAAAGACTTCAAGGAACCAATGAATCAAAGGCTATGCTATCAGTAATGCATATAATTTAAGTATTCACAAAGTGACTGTATACACCAACAAAGTGCACACCGATGGTCAGAGTAAAAGAGAAAAGTCACAGTGTTACTCGACAAAGAAATGCACAACATTACTGATGAGAAAAATAACAGTTTTTCCCTCTCAATTATTAATAACAATTGGTATCATAGATTGTGTGCTTAGAAGGAAGGTTTCAAGACCTAAGTTAAAGATCAAAAGATGAAGAGACAAGATGTGCCTAAGTTGAACAAAGACAATTTTGCTTCATGGCAGAGCACAATAAGAATCCACTTATCAGGTATTTTAAATGATGTTACTCAATACTTAGGTATTGAATATGTGTTTCCCATAGGTGCACCCACAGTTGAACAAATGAGAGAGAAGCATGAGCACAATAACTTGTTAATAGAGCTTTCTTCCTCACTCTTTGATGTTGAATTTGAA
This sequence comes from Thuja plicata, assembly GCA_018584345.1. Lineage (NCBI taxonomy): Eukaryota > Viridiplantae > Streptophyta > Pinopsida > Cupressales > Cupressaceae > Thuja > Thuja plicata. The sequence goes on along the minus strand of MU227937.1, from coordinate 635,301 downwards.
GATGTCAAAACATGCAAAATTGCAAAGCAGATGTGGGAGAAATTGAAGCTTGTACATGGTGGTGATGCAAATGTTCTGAGAGCCAAGGCATAAAGTCTTAGAGGAAATTTTGATGATCTTAGAATGAAAGAAGGTAAAAAAATCACATAGTACAACACAAGAATAAAAGAGGAAGTCAATGCTATCAGAGGAGTTGGAGGCTTACTAGAATAGGAAACAATGTTAACTAAAATACTAAGAACCTTACTACCTACTTATGCTATTAGAGTATCTTCTATTCAAGAAATGAGAGCAGTTGCAAACAATACAGTTACTCTAGATAGTCTGATTGGTAGACTAATATCATTTGAGATGAATAACATTTATAATAGTGTCTTACCAAACATAGAGTCTACATTCAGAACTTCTATGAGAATAAGTAAATCAAGTCATAAACACACTATGAGAAAAGATAGTGATAGTGAAAGTGAAGAAGAGGATCTTGATGAAATTGAAGCACTTACAACTAGAAGAATGTAGAGAGGCAAAGGTAAATTACCACTTGTTTGTTTTAATTGTAAAGATATTGGACACTTTGCTGCAAGATGTCCTAACAGAAGAAAAGATGATAGAAGTAATGACAAATCATTTGAAAAGAATTCTAATAGAGGTGATTATAGAAGCTACCTACAATCATAAAGAAGAGATACCCAAGACTAAAAGGACAAAGGAAAGAAGGCCAGATACCTAGCTAAATGCAAAGATGAAGCTACTGACACCGAATCTGATGAAGACATCGTGATGGTGTTTCTGGTAGTAAAAGATGATTCAGATGAAGATGAAGAAAGGTATCTCTACACTCATATCTAAAGTTAGTAAAAATTATGGTGGATCATAGATAGTGGCTACACTCACCATATGACCGATGATATACAAAATTTTGAGACTTTTGAATACTATAATGGTGGTTCAGAAAAAATGGGTAATGATACACCTTGTCCAGTTGAAGGTAGAGGAACTATAATGCTGAATAACTAGATAAAATGTCAAAATTCTTATTGGGTAAATGGATTGAATTATAATCTATTAAGTGTTTCTGAGTTGAATAATTCAGGTCATAGAGTAGCATTTGAAAATAATAAGGCAAAGATATTCAATAAATCAGGAAGTCTAATTGGTACCGGTGAGTAGACAAAAGGTAACTTATTCTACCTGAATGATACTAACACCACTTGTTTGATGACTAAAAATGAAGACATATGGTTGTGGAACAAAAGATTGTTTCATGTGAACTTTGACAACAAGATAAAGATAAGAAAAAATAAAAAGGTCAGAGGCTTACCGAGGATGTCTAAGCCAGATAATATCATGTGCAAAAATAGTCAAAAAGGTAAAATAACAAAGTCTAGTTTTAAAAGAAAAACCCATACATCTGATGCAATTCTAGAATTATTCCATACTAATCTATGTGGACCCATGAGAACAAAGAGCTATTATGGTGATAGATATTTTATTCTCTTTGTTGATTATTACACTAGAATGATGAGAGTCATGTTTCTAAAAGAAAAGTCAGAAGCGTTTAAGATATTTAAATGGTAGAAAACAATGGTAGAAAAGCTAAGTGGTAAGGAACTAAAATGCTTAAGATCCAATAGAGGAGGGGAATTTATTTCAAATGAATTCACTAACTTTTGTAATGAGAATGGAATCAAAAGACACATCTCTACACCAAGAACACCGCAAAAAAATGGAATTGCTGGAAGAAGGAACAGATCCATAGTTGATTGTGCAAGGACACTGATGATAGAGAAAGGGATCACCCAAATCTTCTAGAGGGAAGCTATCAGTACTACTGTTTACACATTAAATAGAGTACAATTGAAGAAGGATACCAAGAAGACACCCTATGAGCTTTGGTATGGTTACACACCCAATGTAAGTTACTTCAAGATCTTTGGTATTCAATGTTATATTTTGTAGGATGATAGAAATGAAAAACTTGACTGCAAAAGTGATGAAGGTATCTTTCTAGGGTATTCCACCAAGAGCAAGGATTATTAATGTCTCAATAAAGCCTCTAACAAAACTATTGAAAGTGTAAATGTAAAGATAGATGATTTTTCAGAGAAGAACAAAAAGGAAAGCACAAAAGAACTAGAGGACTACAATAGGGTTAATTACAATGAAGAACCTGAAATTCTACCCAACCAACAATGTAGAGCTCTTGAGCAACAGATCATTTCAACCGAGCATCAGGCTAAAAATACCGATAATCAAGAAATTGATCAAGATGATGTACCAAATGATGGAGATCTGAATGAAGGAAAAAATGATGATCATGATGATAGACAAAGAACTAAACCTGTACTTGCAAAGTATCTCATGAGGAAGCATCCACAGAACCAAATCATAGGAGACAAGAAGGTTGGAATGAGAACTAGAAGTAAGTCTCTAAACACAATATGTCTTAGTTGTAATTTTGAGCCAAAATTTGTCAATGTTGTACTTGATAATGATGAATGGATAAGTTATACGAATGAAGAGATTGAGCAGATCAAGAAAAAAAAGACATGGACACTTGTACTGAGACCAGATGAGAAGAATATTATCGATACAAAATGGATATTCAAGAATAAACTAACTGAGAGTGGAGAAGTCACCAGAAATAAAGAAAGACTAGTATGCAAGGGGTATGTACATCAAGAAGGAATTGACTATGGAGAAACCTCTGCACCCATTGGTAGGCTAGAAGGAGTGAGAATACTACTTTCTTATGCTACATTTAAAGTCTTCAAGGTATACCAGATGGATGTCAAGTCTGCATTCCTAAATGGAATACTTGAGGAAGAGGTATACATTGAGCAATGAAAAGGGTTTTTTAATCCATACAAGAGTAACATGGTATGTAGACTACACAAATCCTTGTATGGATTGAAACAAGCACCAAGAGCTTGGTATGAAAGACTTCATTCCTATCTTATAAGTTTTGGATTTGTAAGAACTAGTGAAAACAATAATCTTTATTTAAAGGAAGATACTGACGCTAACATTTTGATTGATGAAATATTTGTCGATGAAATCATATTTGGAGGAAATGATAAGCTATGCAAATCATTTTCCAATGAAATGAGAAAAGAGTTTGAGATGTCTATGTTTGGAGATATCAAGTTCTTCCTTGGTCTATAGATCATGGAACAAGATGAAAGTATTTTTATTACACAATCCAAATACATCAAGGAAGTGCTGAGAATATTCAAGATGGAAGATGCCAAGCCAGTTGGAACACTGATGGAAACTGTATGTAAACTGACAAAAGAGGACAAGTCACTAGAGGTAAATCAAACTTTGTATAGATCAATGATTGGAAAACTCATGTATGTTGTACATACTAGACCAGATATTACACATGTAGTAGGAATAGTTTCAAGATTGTCTGCTAATCCTAGGGAATCACATATGACTCTTGTGAAAAGAATCCTGAGATATCTGAAGAATACTGAGGATTATGGGTTATGGTATAAAAGATAAGGCAAATTTGAACTAAAGATCTTTACCGATGCTGATTGGGCTGGAAACATTGATGACCAAAAGAGCACAACTAGAGGAGCATTCTTTATGGGTGATAGACTTGTCACATGGATCAAAAAGAAGCAAGGATGCATCTCTTAGTCTAGTGTAGAAGCAGAGTATGTTGTTGCTGCTACAAATTGCTCAAATATTGCATGGATCAAACAATTATTGGAAGGTATGCATATGCAAATTCTGGAACCAATAATTATCTACGATGATAATACCAGTGCAATAAACATTTCCAATAATCAATTCATCCATGCTAAAACAAAGCATATGTCCATCAAGTATCATTATTTGAGTGAACAAGTTCAGACAAAGGAGGTGATACTTGAGTATGTGCAATCTAAGGAACAACTAGCTGATATCTTCACCAAGCCACTACCCAAGGATGCATTTGAGTACTTGAGAAAAAGACTATGGGTCAGACCCTTGTCCAATAGTCATTAAGATGACTAGAAGGCTGCATCAGCCTACAAAACTATCAGAATATCATTCATGTTGATGCAAGCAGAGAAATGGACTTCAAAGATAAATCTATACACAACAAGGTATTCATCTACTCCTAGTGAGTTATTACTGATGGATTGGGAAATTCAAGGAGTATATTATGGAAACCAATGGAACATGATAAATAAAGGAGAAGTATTTCTTCTTTGGAATTGTTTTCAAAGGGAGAGAAATATCTCATTATCATACAGACAAAAGAAGAGATTATATCAGTCAAAGTATCCAAAGGGAGACATATAACCAGAAAGGGAGAGTACATAAAAAGAGATAGAATTGCTAACAAGAAATATCAAAAGAATAGAACAATCAAAGGGAGAAAATTTGACACAGGGAGAAAACACATCACATCAAAAAAATTCTACATCTATCTAGCGAGGGATTGAAGACAGACAGAAAGCTGCAAGAATCAAATCTAAGCTAATTTGAGCTTACCAAAATGGTGTGGGAGCACACCTAACTCAACCCTTAGCTCTTTATTTCTGGCATGTACTGACTCTAGCCAAGTCAAGAGAGTTTGTGTGGACCGTAGAAGGTCATTTGTTTTCCCTAAGATGGATATGACTAGGTCAATCCATGTCTAGCTAGGTTTCTTAGTTGGTTTCCTAATTTTTAGTTAACACTATCGGTTAACACTATCAGTTAACACTGTCGGTTAACACAGTAAGTTAACACTATGTAAGTTAACACTATCAGTTAACACTATCAGTTAACATTGTCGGTTAACACTGTCTCGGTTAACACTATGTTGGGTAACACTATCGGTTAATTTAGATTGGTGGTCAGTTTTACGTTACTTTTGCTCAGTAAAGTTGATCATAATGGCCCATGAAAAGTGAATCTTGTCTTTTAATGACAATATGGTCAGTTGTAACGGTTCCTAAATAGATGCTTGCAAACATGTGGGTAGTTAGGGTTGTTCAAAGGAGAGGATGGTTATTAATAACATCCCAAGCCTTCATCTGAGAGATCTAGAAGAGAGAAGAGTAGAGATTGAAGAAAAGAGAAGCTACAGGAAATCACAGAGTTGCAGATTATTGTTCTATTTTGTTTTGTTTCTAGTAATGAGAAGTTGCAGATAGTGTGTTTAGTGGATGTCAAAATTCTTTGTTCATTTTCCATGGAAGTAGATTACTTTCTTTATTTTCTTTTTTTTAAGTTTTTAGTTCTTCACCCATTCTGGGTTGTAAACAGTAATGGCCCCTTGAGATTCTTGAATCCATGGTTAGAGTCATGTGTTGGGATGGAACTCGAGAGGAGCCCTTGTACATAGTTTCCTTTTTATTTTCTGTAGGAGAAGAAACAACAAAGAGTCTAGAGATCTTACCCTAGGCAAGCTTGGTAATAGTCTGGCTAGGGAAGAGAATGAAAGCAATGTTCATAAAACATTGAATAAGTGAGTAGAATGAATCTATTTGTGTAGGTTCAACAAGAAGAAGATGAAATTTTTTTTGATGGGGACTGAGTATTGAAGAGGAGGTGAAGTTGAGAGTGACTTACCTTAGTTTAGGGTTGTGAAAACCCTAAGATATCTAGGAGAAATATCTTAGAGAAGAGCCAAGCTGGTTCTCTAGTAGAAACAAGACTTTTGTCTACATTAGATTGGTATGAGAGCCCTAAAATATTTGGGCATGTCTTGTTTGGATGTTATATGCTGAAACATCTGTAAAATCATCCAAGATGGTGACCAATGCAAAACTCACAAAATATGTGTAAGAACAAAAGGAGGAGAATAGATTCCTAAAGGAACAGTTAGCCAAAATGGTGACTAAGTTGGAAGAAGTGTAGCTTAGGACTACAGCAGTCAGTGAACGGATGAGAGAAGCTGATGGAAAGGGTAAAGCAGTGGCTGAGGAAGACATTATTCCAAAGCAAGACCCTATGCTTCAAGAAGAGCCATTCTTGAAAGCATTGAAGGAAATGAGTGTTAAGTCCTTAGAAGGTGTGCCTCTATTTAGTGGCAAGATGGAACTAGAATTAATCATGGAATAGATAGAAGGTCTTGAAAATCACTTTGACTATGATAATGTGACCGAAGCTCAGAAGAATAGCCAAGACAAGGTTGAGAGGAACTGCTCTAACTTGATGGAAGTTTGTCCAAGATGAGAGGGCAAAAGAAGGAAAGAACCCCATAACCAATTGGAAAGGTATGGTGGCCAAGATGAAAGAAACTTACCTTCATGAGGATTATGAATTGTAGTTGCACAAAAAGAGATAGAATCAGAGACAAAAAGATTTAGAAGTCAATTCCTACACCGAAGAATTTCACAAACTATGCTTAAGGTCACATGTGATGGAAGAAGAAATCCTAAAAGTGGCTAGGTACTTGAATGGTCTCAAGTGGAGTAGCCAAGAGGAAATTAGTCTCTTAAGCCCCAATAATGTATACCAATGTTACCAGCTAGCCCTCAAAGTAGAGGAAAAATTCAAGAAGAAGCAAGCTTCAAATAGCAGAGGAAGAGGAAGAGACAATAGAGGTCATAGAGGAGGATATGGAGGAAGAAATAAGAGTGAGTCCAAACTCACTGAGAATTAAGGAGAATTTAGTGACACAAGAGGTGGTTATAACCGTGGAAGAGGTTCACATAGTAGTTGAAGAGGAAGAACTAATAACCAAGGAAGAGGATCTCACTTCTCTTCAATGAAGTGTTACAACTATCAGCAATTTGGACATCCTGCATATCGGTGTCCTGAAAGAGGTTCTACTTCTCTAGGAGGTGCGAAAAGAGTTAACTATGTCCAAGAAGAATCAAGTTGCAGCAGCAAGCCATCTGAGGTACCATTAGAATCAGAAGAAGGTGAGAACCTCATGATAAGGAGGACCTTAATATGAGAGATAAGCAAAGAAGAACCAAGCCAAAGGAGATCACTCTTTAGAGTGAAGTGCAAGATTATAGGTAAGGTGTATAGAGTCATTATTGATTCAGGCTCAACTGATAATATCATTAGTGAAGAGGCAGCCAACAAGTTAAATTTGAAAAGGATTCCACATGAAAATCCATACAAGGTTACATGGCTCAACAAAGGACATCATGTGTTTGTCGGAGAACAAGCATGGGTAGAATTCACCATTGGAAAGTATAAAGACAAATTTATATGTGACATTCTTCCCATGGATGCATTCCACCTTCTACTTGGAAGGCCATGGAAATTTGATAGCCAAGCCATGCACGATGGAACCAAGAATGCATACTCATTCAAGAAAGATGGAGTGACTTTCAAAATTCAGTCACTAATAGAAGAAGGAGAG
>MU227937.1:564130-621378 GCA_018584345.1 Thuja plicata | reverse complement strand
ACTTTTCCAATGGAAGGAAAGTATTCTTCAAAATAAAAGAATATGCACATTATGAGGGAACCAAACTTACATGTGTTTTTCCTTGAAGACCTTATTGTGCACATGTTCTCCTCAAATTGATGTAACAAGATCTCTTCTAGATCCATCTTCTTCCCTTGTTTGATAATCTTGTATGTTGTGCTCATAATAGTACTAGATATGTTTTTCATTCAACTTTCTTGGAATATCTTATATCCAACAACACATGCTCCAAACTTCAGCTCTACATCGGTAATGGTGTTGACCTTTAGTGTCCTTTTATCTGATTTAGCACCAGTCAGTTTTTCAACTTCTGCTAGAGATGGATGTTTGTGAGCCTCTGTTTTATCAGTTGTAGGATAACCAGTAACCATGTGAAAAACATCCTTTGTTATTTCCTTTGGCTTGTTTATCCATAGAGTCTTGTCATGAACTCCTCTAAGAATAATCTTTATCCATTCTATTTTGAAGACTTTGGGAAAATGTAGTGCATTTGTGAGTCCCTTTACTTCCAAGTGTTTGTGCTCTTCTTTGAGATTTCCAACATCATCACATAATTCCCTATAGGCATTATCTAGGTCTAGATCTCCTATTTCTGAGATCTTACAGTGAATATAGGACCTTACGTCCTCTACCAGTAAAACCCTAGGTGGGATTTAGGAGAATGCTCTGGAATCGTCAGGTTGTGAAGCTATTTCAGGGTGTAACTTGTATTTAGGTTAAGCACACAAGCCTCTACTAATAAGCTTGAAGGATTTCTTCATATCCTTCTTAATTTTCTCTACTCTATAAGTCGATGCCATCTTGTTTGCAATTTAGTGCTTTTCACAAATAAAAGCACTAAATCGCTTTGTGTCACATTGATTTTTGCTGGGTCACTTTCCAATTTTCTCTTAAATCACTCTAGTATGCTCTTCTCTGCTCAAAAATTATGGGTGCAAAAATGAGTTTACCCGCCGTGCTTTTATAACCTCTTTGTATCCTAAGTTATCATTAATGCTTACGAACTCATCCGTATATGAAGACTGATTTTGTCGGTAGAGAAATTCATAACATCTCTGGTGTTTGTGCAAAGCATCGAGGTAGCTAGGGGTTTGGGAAACTTCACTGATGATTGTCGGTGAGGTTGCGAAGATAGCTTTTGTTGATTCAACATTCACTGATATCCATTGATTTACACTTAGCTTGTGTAATGACCGATACATTCTGGTAAGTAGTGTTAACTTTTTTGTGTATTTTCACCAATGCAAATTGTGCCCAATAACTGATGGTTTCTTTTCAATAGTTTAGAAAATAACAATATATTGCATCTTTATTTATGCTAATATTACAATATGAACTATGTGTAATGGAACCAATGCATAGTAAAACTTGTTATAATGCAGTTCCATACTTCTGTATCTAGTTGGATGTAGTGATGTCACCAGATTCATTGGATGAGGTGTCACCATTTGCATTGTTTATTCTAGCACCCTCAGTGTTAGTGGATTTTACCCACATCTTGTTTCTCATTATTTTGATGTCATCAATGGTATTTCCATTGGGATGTGTACTTGTGTCTATCAGTTGGTCTTTACAATCTTTTATCACATGTCCAACCTTATGATAGTGTAAGCATACCATACCTAGATTGGTCCAACCTCTTGACCTTCTGGTCTACTTTCTCATACAGTTTTCAGCAATATGACCATACCTTCCACATGCTATGCAGTTTACCCATGTGTTATAGTCCCAAATATATGAGTTACCTACTCTTTCTAGTTTGTAGCTTTTATCAGTTTCCTTTGGAGTCCATGTCTTGTTGTTCTTTTTCCAGCATTCCTTATGAGTATGCCCATTCATCTTGTATGTAGGAATGTACTTGTCCATATAGGTTTTTCTCATTGGATTTGTCACTTTAGATCTGCACTCATGTGCTTTGTGTCCTTTCTTTTGACATTTATAACAATTACTAATAAAAGTAGATTGTGCTTGAAAAATACCTTTCCTTTTGCTTCTGCAAATGTTTGAGGTGTGGCCTTGTTTTCCACAGTGATTGCATGATAGCTTCTTGGATCTTGGGTTTGTGAAAGCATTCCTCTGATCTGGTTGATTAGAAGATTCACCATTCTCATTGTACCCTAATCCTATGTTGTTGTTGACTCTTCTTTGTCCATCAAGAAAATCATCCATCCTTTTGTTGCTATCCTCCGCCTTCTTAATCAATTTGTTGTGTTGATTTTGGACTCTGATTTTATGCTTCAATTTTTTGTTCTCTTCTCTTAGTTCACCTATGGTATGTATTCTTTCAATGAGTTCTATATTTAATCTATTTTCTTCTTGACTCATAAGAATAATCTAGTTGGTAACCTCATGGTGATTCTCAGTGAGTCTTAGAATCTCTGATTCTTTCTCTTGTAGTTTCTCTGTAATTTTCCTCCTATCATCAATGGCTAGAGTTCTTTCTTTTTTATCTTTTCTTGCATCATTCATGACATCAATCATTTTCCCATTTGAGTCTCTTGACCAATTTGTAGCATCTTGACTTGATCTGTCAGATGTAGATTGATCTCTTGTATACTTGTAATTTCTTCAACTGATGCGTCTGAAGCTTTGCTCATTGGTGATTCCACTGTTTCAAAGTAATCTTGTATTTCCAATTCTTTGTGATCTTTCTCATTCAATCTGTTTGCCATAATATTTCTTGCATCAAGAAATTTTCTCAGTTTAATTCTTACCTCCTTATACTACTTATAGTTTATTTTCATTTATAACTACTCATTCTCAATAGTCATGTCCAGTCTGAACTTGTCCATTGCTCTAATCTTTTCTTAAAAGTCTTTAATATTTTTAGGAGAGAGACATAGCTTTGATACCAATTGTTGGAATTATATTGGAATGATATACTAAGAGGGGAGGGGTGAATCAGTACCTCTAAAACTTTTCTTGGTTAGCCCATTATCCCTCAATCATCAGTTTTTAAATTATCTTATCTAACTGTTCATCTTTCTTTATGTATATGCAATCATATCATAAGTTCTTTAGTATGCAACCATAACAGAAACATTCATGAAAATAGATAACACATAACACAAGATATGATATTGTAGAAAACTCGTGTTAGGAAGTAAAAAATGCGGTGTGGATTGTTACCCACAAGACTTCACTATCTGTAGATAAGAAGGGGTTGGTTAAGGCTTACAATTGGTCACTTCTGATGACCTACCCTGTTAGGAGTATGATGTGGAGACCTGTTAAGATCTACTTCATTTGAAGCTTTAGCAACACTGTCAAGTGTGCACTCTATTAAGAGATTTGTAAAGAACGGTTAAGTCCACCTTCCACAAAAAGGATTTTAGATGTGATGCACTTGTTAGAATGCAACTACATAAGTCTTTGATCTGATGATGTTCGCAATCTTTAATTTATAATAAAAAATATTATTAAGATTCATACATATAAGTAATCATCCTTCCATGATTGAATAATACCTTTATCTTCTCATTGGTAGCCTCTGAGTGTTCTTGACAACTGATGTGATCTATTTCTGAAGTTTGCTTGAATTTTTCCTTCTGCTCCTCAGATGCTCTTTGTGGATATCAAAAATAATGAATTTATTTCTCACAATTGATTTGAACATCTATTTATACTAGTTTTTGGCTCAATTCTTGACTCATGCTTTGCAAGTTAACTCTAGATCCAAAGTTTACAACTTGACCTTGATCTTTAGTTAGATATGTTTTAGATTAGTTAGGATGCTTTAAAACATTTACATAAAGCTTGCTTGACCCTTAAGTTATTATTTAAAAAAAATTAAAACTCTATAAATAGAATTACATTGCTTTATCTGACGTGTAAAACTCAGATCCACTTTTTGCGGGTTCTCTAACTGACTGTCGGTTCTGACGGTCGGTTTTCTTGGTCATCCGTGTTCCTTTCTTGAACTGATTATCGGATGTGCCTTTTCTATTTCATCATTTTTGTTCTCAAAACTCTATCATCGATGTTGATCTCAATGTTATGTTATTGAACCATCAGTGATGTCTTGTTCACTTCATCAGTGCAACACTTTTCGGTATTCATCATTCAATTCCATACCTATCATTTTATCGTGACCTCTTTATTCTATCGGGTATGCTCGATGTTCGCTGGTAATTCTTGTAGTCTGTCGGTGATCTCTGTTAGTGTTTTTCACTAAGTGTACTAATGGAAAAATTAATGTCATCAATAGTATGTTGAGAGTTGTGTAGTGTGTCAAAAAGAAAAGGGCACATCTTCTAATGCAGGTCTTTATCAGCCACTTCCAATCCCAACCAGACTGTGGGAATGAATAAGCATGGATTTTTTAGTTGGTTTTCCAAGAAAAAGGAAGGGATATGCTAATATTTTTGTTGTTGTAGATAGATTTAGTAAGATGGCACATTTTATACCTGTTAGTGAGCATATTTTTCTTTCTACAAAAATCCTTTAAAGTTTACTCGATCAGCCTTAAAAGACAAACTATCTCTAATAGTTGGGTAAGTATCTTTTATGATCACTTCCCTCTGAAATTTATAATAGGTACAACTCCCTAGTATGATATTCAATGAAATGAGATAACAGTTCAATCGGTTAGCTTTTAACCTGAAACCTTATAAAGGTTGCATTATCATTCTTTGATGATATGCTACTAGGCAAATGTGAAGGAAATAAAACCAAATAATGAGTAGGAAGAAAACACAGTTACTTTCATGATTACATCTCATGAAATACAAACAACTTCTTAGCCAAAGATAACAGAAAGTAGACAAAATTCAGAATTTAGATATTATGAGCCTATATATATATATAACAGAATAAACAATATGTCAACACAGGAAACTTTGCTTTGGTTTTCAAATAACACAGATTCAATAATATTACTATAATATATTTTAGAAATCACTATACATATAATTTCCTGAAATCTATTATTTTCATAACATTCAATAACCCAAACTGTTACTATCAAAATCTATTATCTATCAACCATAAGTTTTTCGAACCCTTTAAAAGTTTCAGCAGCTAAAATAAATAGTATCAGAGAACCAAAATGTCTCCCGAAAAACACGACCTCTTGGGAAATCAGTTAAATAACTAAACCATCAGAAAGAGGACACACATCCTTTAAAGTTATCATGTTAATCTAGTAAAACTAAATAACCAAATCTGGCTCCTTATCAATAGCATGATCCTCACTCTCTGCTGGACTCCCTTCTTCATCAGTAACTGATTGAGTAGGTTTCCATTCTTCATATGCTTGAACCAGCTCTTTCACGAGTGACATATGTGGGATCTTAGAATTTACTATCTGAGCCATAGAAGAATCTTTGCTCCACCTCAATTTCTTCACCTTTTCAATAACATTGGACAACTGATCCACACATAGATAAAGCATAGATTCAATCCTTGCTATCTCAGTTAAGTCAGAGGCTTTAGGATTAATCTTTTCCCTGACAATATTTATTGCCGAGTCAAAAGCATCTAGATAACCCTTTAATTCTTTCTCACCAAAAATAGATCGGTAGGTATAAGTGAAATTAATCACTTTCAACTCGGTTAGGGCAGCTTTTATAATCTGCTTAGCTTCAGTTTCATATTCTTTATTTTCTGCAATAGTGCTCCTTATGAGAGCGATGTGCCAACTGATATTCTTTCTGAGGATGAAGAAAAGGGACTCTTCAGCACCTTTTAGGTACTTTTCCATGTAGAATTTATTAAAACTGTGCCTCTCTATCTCCATAAACTTTGTCATTGCTGACACCCATTTTTTCTCATCTGTATTGCAAACCTAGCATTGGGATAGCAATTCTCCTATTATTTCCTCAGTCTCATAAAGAAATAAGTGTGAATCTTTGATGTATTTCCTGCCATTACTGAGTACTTGGGACATCCACTCATCAACTAAAGAGACCAAAGTTTGACCCCCTCTAGACTTGATTCAGCAGCGTTTTACTTTCTACAGAGTTGGCATCGAATACCTGTGATGATTGAGACAATGGGGTGGCATCAAAGTTGCAAAAAGTATTTATGAAATGGGAGTGAGACAATGGTTTGCTTCAATTCCTTCTTTTCCTTATTATCTTGCACTGATGTGATCAACATCTATTGGGTGGTTTCTTTTAAAGGTGATTCTTTCCTATTCTGTCCGTAGTCCCTAACTCAATTGTAGTCACTTCAAAATCTTCAACTGCAACATCTTTCTTTTCTTCCTTCGATCTGTAGGTAGCTACCTTGGCTTTCCACTTCCTAGGTTTAGTATTAGCTAACATCCATGCTATATTCTTCACTTTCTTGGCCTTGGGAGTTTTTTGAGCATACTTACTGTCTATATCCTGCACCAAAATAGATAGAGGGATCAAACTCCATTTCTTATTAACCAAAGAAGTTAACCATTTTGGGCTATCATTTGTTGCTGCTAGCTGAGGACTAGTTTTAGTAGGGGTGTCCATTAAGTCCAGAGTTACATCATCAAGGTCGAAGAGGTCTTTCCCAATTTTCTCATCTTCTCTAATTTGGTAGCTTAAATCTCCAAATTTCTCATCCTCCAAATTGACTGTTTATGTATGCGCTTGATTCATCTTTCCTTTTTTCTGTGATTGACATCTTGATCTAGTAATGAGCCAAGGTGAGGTCACAGGGGAAAGTTCTACAACAAATTTCTTCCTTGGATCCTTCTTCTGCTGCTTTTCAGGGGAACCTGCATTAACAGATGGTTTAGGAGAATTAGAAATAGAGGGGGAGGAAAATAAAATTGAAGTTTTAACTCCAATTGTTTTAGGACCTAGATTGTTCTCTTTTTGTCTACATCCATTTTTTAGTTAATTTGAGTACATGTTGTGTTCTAAATTTAATGTCGTCTTCCTCCTCTTTTGACCAATCAATATCTATCTCTTTAGTATCTAGGATTCTTTTTGAAACTACATTCAACTATGTCAGAACCATCATCTGTGAACCCCTCTATGCTGAACTGCAATCTCATGGATAGAATTTGAGATATGTAGAGTCTGCTATGGCCTCTCTTCATGACTTGGGACTCATTTGCGCAGTCTTCCGAGAAATCCTCTATATGGGGAACTAGAAACATGTGAGATCTAAGGCATAGATTCCCGCTAGCAAAGTTTCTATTATCAAAGTTTGTTCTCTCTATATAATACTTAAAATCAAAATGACCAAGGTCACTTCCAATACTTATTGCATCTTCAATAATCAGGCATGAAAACTTACCTAGCTGTAATGGGAAGATTTTCTCCCATCCTTCCCAAGGAAGAAAATATTTAAGCACAACAACAAGCTATCTACAGACTTATGCAAGGATGAAACAATCAAAGGCAAACCTAGGTAATTTTATAGGGGCATCTTAAAAACCACCAATTCTAATATAAGAGAACCTAGGGAACTGAATATAAAAACTCCCAAATCTTTTCACAAATTACTGAGCTTCTGAACTCATCCTCCCGGCTGAATCCCTAGACATCTCAAAACAAAGCTTACCCATAAAGGTATCATGTACCCTTCTGTAGTTCTAAATCACATTGTCTTTGCGAAGAGTAGGAAAATACTCAAAAACACACATTCCATCTATCCAAGGCTCATGAATCATACCATCCCATATCCTACTACATGCTAGATAGTACATCAGATAAGAAGACATGAAAAAGATACATCCAGTGAGTTTGGAATTATTCAGTTGTTCTCTCATAGATTCTGCAATTAATTCGGCCCAATCCAACTTGTGCTTTCCCTCTAAAATAATTTCTACATAACAGAACAACCAATCTAAAAATAAGGACGCCTCAGGTGACCCTCTGACTCTATGTAACATCACCATAATATCACTAATGTATGGATGCACATGACTTCTATTGAGCTTTTTGGGTAAGTGAGAACCTCCCCTTTTGGCATTTAATAACCAGTGCTTGGCTATTGAGGTACGGTTTGCATCAGCATTTGGTTTGAAATTAACAAGGGATTGTGCAGGAGAAAACGTGGAGAATTTTTGTTCTTGGATTTCAAAAGTTGAAGTGACAATTCCCCTATTCATAGCCATTAATACCTCACCATTTCTTTTGAGAATTAATTCAGTTCGCTAGTCATAGTGTCGAATACACTCATGGACAAGTTCAGGACAGACCACTGCAGGAGGAAAACAAGCGGTGCACAACCAACTACTTAAAATTTCAAGAGAAGGGAAACTTTCTTCAACAGACGCAGTGAGCCTATCAGCTATTCCTTCTACATCATATCCTTCTAAATCTATGTCTATTGCAACAGGATTTTCACATACCAAACTAGACACACTTCTAAACAAATGGAATGCAGACTTCATTCTTGCAAGAACAGACTAAGAATTATTACAGAAACTCTCATAAATTTCACAAGCTCTTAAATTTAAACACTGTAGAAATGGTAGCCTGACTTACCTTAATCACTATGGAAAATTCTGCAACTGGAGCTCCATAAATCCTTACCTTCAATCTTCACACATATAGACAGCAATAGTATTTCAAAAAAATAGTGAACACTAAGAAGAGTTTTAATAATAAATACCATGGATTTGGTAATTAATTTCCCATCATAAGGAAATAAAAGCTTGGAGAATGAAGTGACCGTTCACACATGCAATCATTTAATGCCACTTGTGCAAAATTTTCTGCCACACAAATTCCTCATTAATTCAACAGCTCAGACATGTCTAACCGCCACCAACACCTTCCTTCATTAAAATCTTTTTCTATGTAGGGTCCACAACTGAAATGACGGAGGTAGTCCTTTACTTTTGCCATGTGTCACTTTTTTTTAAAATCGTTGAAAACTCTTGAACATGAACGAACCAAGTTCAAGGGTTATCTTATGTGTTCACCACTGTTCAAGTCTGTTCCTTTTTTTTTATATCCTGCCTTCATCTTCAAACTTAGAAGTCTCATACACCAATACTGATTCCCAGCCTCAATTAATCAAAGAATCTGAAGATCACGATCATGAGACACCATTTTTTCGATAGTCCTATTCACCTACCACCACTTTATAAAAACCATGAACGGGCTTGAACACTCTCGAACACTCTTGAAAGAAGTTCAAGGTTGTTCAAGGATGTTCAAACTTGTTCAAACCTATTCTTTCCTATTCAAGAAACAGGTTAGTAAATGATTTTCCTTTTTCACAAACATAGACGAACTACAGGGGGGACCCTTTCACTAAGAATTTGGATATGAGGACTTAAGCAGCTTTGAGATTCACAAAAATAACATGGCGACTCTAAAAATTGAACATAAGGACAAAGATAAAGATTTGGACTAACACCGGCTCAGACTGGGGACTGGCTTTTCTCAAAAGCTAGAGAACTCAAACACTCTAGTTTCACAAACTATTGCAAAGGGCTTAGAAAAACACACAAGAAAGGAAAGAAACATAACCCAAAAGCAAACTACAACTAATATATACAATAGGACACAGGGACCTAGACTAAAGCTTCAACAACTTGAGATCTTGCCCCAATAGGAAAATGGCAGGATTGTTCCATCTAGGTACGCTAGCTTAAAAGAATTGGTTCCTAACTCTTTAGTGATGACAAAGGGCCCTTTCCAAAGTGATTCAAATTTACTATGGGTTCCTTTTTGAGCCTTTCTTTTGTCCCATAGCAAAACCTCATCTCCTTTCAAAAAAATTCTAGGTCTCGCTTTCTTGTCAAAAATGCTTTTCACTCTAGCCTAATGTTCAGTAATTTTATCCACCAGAGCTTCTCTTTCTTCTTCTAGTTTATGCAAATACATGATCCTTTTCTCCATGGAGTCTTTAAAAGTTTGATCTTCAATAGCCATTTGCAGTTTAGCTACTGAAAGTTCTAGAGGAACTGAGCCTTGTGCACCTATTCCATACACCAATTCAAAGGGTGCCATGTTGATTTCTCTCTTGGGGGTAATTCTATCAGCCCAAAGAGCTTCAAAAGGTTTCTTATGCCAATTCTTGCCACTATCATCCACTAACTTTTTCATGATCATTATAAATTTTTTATTACTTGACTTGGCTTGTCTATTTCCTTGGGGGAAATAATAAGACGAATGAGCCAGAGAAATATTATCATCAAAATCAAAAAGGGAAAGCTCCTGTGAAGAGAAGTAAGTGGTATTATCTACTACAACTTTTTGAGGTACCCCAAAACATACCAAAATATTATCTTTTAAGAAATCACATACCACCTGAGAATTAGCCTTCTTGGTTGGAGTGGCCTCAACCCACTTAGTGAAGTAGTCAGTCGCTGTTAGGATGTAAGCGTGACCTACACTTGATTGAGGATTGATAGGACCAATGAAATCAATTCCCCATAGCTTGAATGGTTCACTTACCACAACTGGTCTCAAAGGCAAGGCATCTAATTGGGGTCTTCCAGAGAATAACTATCATTTCTCACAGTTCCTGATGAATGTGTAAGCATCTTTGAACATTCCTGGAAAGTAGACACAATTTCAAAGAATTTTGAATGTCATTATAGTAGATGAGTAATTACCTCCATAGGCCTCTTCATGAAAGGTTTTAAGCAACTGTAACTGCTGACTTTTATCCACACATCTTAGAAATGTACCATCAAGGCCTCTTATACAATACACCTTGCCATATTACATACTTCGTAGCTTGTAGTCTCAGAGTCCATCTCTCTTTAGGCAACAGTATTTGTGGACATTCTCCATAAGTCAAGAAATAAGCAATGTCACAGAACCAGGAATCTGTCAAACTGACCAACAATACTTGAGATGTTTCACATTGTAGATTTTCATGTTGACTTACATTTTCTGCAATAAATTTAAACAGCCCCCTACCCCTGACAAGTTTGGTGGGTTTTATTATCAAATCATATTCCTAAATCTTCATCACCCATGCTGCACTCTTGTTCATGGCTATTTCTTGTTGAGTGAGAAGCGCTATCACTGCTGAATCAGGAACAAACACTATGGAATGAGAATGAAGGATATAGAATCTAAATTGCTTAACTGATTTCACTACAGCAAAGGCTTTCTTCTCAATGGGGGAATATTTTAGTTCATTTTTTTTAATGGTGTACTCATGAAAGCAATGGGTGCCCCATTTTCTAAAACATCCTTCTGAGTTAGAATTCCCGATAAAGTATGATCAGAAGCATAACAATAAATGATGAAATCTTTCTTGTAGTCAGGGTAAACTAGAGATGGGGCATTTTCTACAATAGTTTTGATTACACCAAAATATTTTCTACCTTCTTCTATCGATTTAAAGGGATGTTTTTCACTCATCATTCCCACTATGTGCCTTGTTAACTCAAAAACAACTCGGACAAAATCTCTCAAGAAGTTAATCTAGCCGAAGAAATATTTGACTCCTATTCTGGTTGAAGGTAAATTGATTTTCTAAATCACCTTTACTCTTTCAGGATCAATCCTAATCCCTTCTTTGGATACAATATGCCCCAACAAATTTCCCTCGGTCACACCAAAAATTAATTTTTTAGGACTAAGAGATATGCCATGGTCTCTACACCTCTATAGGACTGATTTGAGATCTTGGACATGATGTTTCCTTCTTTTGGAGTACATAGTCAAATCATCAAGAAAAAATCAATAATTCTATTTTTTAAATCAGCAAAGGAAGAATCCATTGCCCTTTGGAAAGTTGCCCCTGCATTAATCAGACCAAAGGGAATTCTATTATAGGAAAATGTTCCCCATGTCATGGTAAAAGTAGTCTTCTATTTATCTTCATCAGACACACTCACCTAATTATATCTAGAAAACCCATCAAGTAGAGACATCATTTCTGATCTGGCAACTACCTGTAAAACATGCTCCATTTTGGGCAGGGCATAATTATCTTTTAGACTGGCTTGATTTAAATTTTAGAAATCCACACAGATCCTTATTTCACCATATTTTTTTCTTACAGGAACAATATTTGCAATCCAAGTTGAGTGATGAATAGGGTAGATGATTTTGGGTTTTAGCATTTTGTCAACTTCCTTTAGAATCGCTTCAGAAACTTTAGGATTGTAACTACGAAGCTTTTGTCTAAAAGGCTTTGATTTAGGTCTAAGAGGAATATCATGGCTAAATTTCCCTTTCCTAAAATATTTAAGGTCACTATAATCCCAAGCAAAAACATCAATGTAGGTTATTAACAAGATCTGAAGGTTTTTCTTCTCTTGAACATACAAAGTCTTACCTATAATTATCAACCTAGGTTTGGCTGCATGCCAATATTCACCTTGTCATATTCTTTTTACACATCTAACTGAGAATTTTTTCTTGAAATGAAATTATCATCTTTTGGAGAAAACATGTTCTTTAAGGAAACCAAACCTTTGGGAATTTTGTTGCTCTTCAACTGGACAACTTCTTCTTCTAGTAAGAGTTCAAGATTAGACCTTTCATTGTCTTCATTCATTCCTTCAAAGTATGTGGATGAGAAAAATTCTATACACACCATGAAATCCTTAATCCGGGCGTCATCTTCAAAAACTTGGAGATGTTCAATGTTATCCGGGACAGGTGGTCTATATATCATCTCAACCCTATATGTCTCTATTTTAAAGTCTGGGTGGGGGAGTAGTAGAGACACTGATACAACTAGGGAGTTAGTCCTTGTATTGAGACTCCTGAGAATGGCTTCTATGGAAAAATATTCAAAAGAATCAACTTCGTCCCTTACTAAATTTTTGTAATGTTTCAAGCGCTCATTTTTTACTGTAAATTGACCCTTCAGTTGTTTAACGATAAGTTCAGCGTCAATTTTCACAACAAGTGCCTTGATTCCCAATGACTTTGCCTCTTGCAACCCTAATAATAGAGACTCACATTCGGTGATATTATTAGTATTTTTAAAATCCAATTTGAAAGAGAAAGGGATATATTGATCATCCAGCCCTTTAAAAAATACACCAGCCCCATAACTTGTAGTAGCACAACTACCATCAAAATCCATCAACCAAATTTTCTCCTTTTCACCAATGTCTTCACAAATAGGGGGGCTTCATCTGAGAAAATAATGTAATTACCAAACTCACAGTCTTGGATTAGGATTTGGGCCTTAGGATCATCAGATGGAATTACAGTGTATTTATTTTTTGCTTTAGGTTCCAGTTTGACCTTTTTCTTTCCAATAGGGATAACAACTTCTGAACCAATCCATCTTTATTTCCCCACCCATGTCTCTGCAGAAAATCCCACTCAAGAGCATACCATATCTTACAGGTATATCTGCTACTAAAATGGTTAACATGAGTCTCTTATCAGGATAAGTGGCTAAAATAGCTTGAGTATCTTTAACTTGACCTATTAAGGGAACCTGTTTCCCATCCATAGAATAACACCTCCCAAAATTTTTAGTCATGGTTAAACCTAAAGCTTTGGCAATAGATGAAGGCATAAAGTTATTAGAGTCACCTAAGTCTATAATGTAATTACTCAGTTTAAGGTCATTAAGGAGTAGATAAATATAGAAGGGGTTGGGATTCCTAGTTTCAACAAATTCACATTTCAATTCTGAGCTAGGAGCGACAGCAATGTCACTCTGATTCATAACAAATAGTGAAACAACTATGGGAACATCAACTAGCTCATCAATTTGATCAATAGTGCACTGGTTAGATTGAGATGAATTCGGAAGGTCACTTTTGATTTTCTTGACCAACTTATCTAGTTCTTTGGGATTTAATCTCAGATATTCTATAGGAGAGATTTGGATAGCAGAAGACTTGCAAAATTCTACAATATCAAAAGAGGGCGCGCTAGGATCTTTTTGGATAACCTTAACATCAGGAGTCCAAGGACTAGGAGAAGAAGAATTACTTATAGGATCTCGAGTCTTTTGGAAAGAACTAGATGATGTTGGGGTGTTCTTTGAAGACTTTTGATTTCAAGTGAGCATGGCACAAGCGGGATCCCTAAGGGTGACCATAATATCTCCTCTTTCTGAGTCAGATTCATATTCTAAAAAGTATGAGCCAAAGTCACCGGGTCTATCTTGAGGGTGCTCTTTTTCAGTACATTCTCCTAACACATATTTGGTGGCTTCCATTTGTACACATCTCTACATATTCGGGCCAGAATTACCATCATGATCTATTGTCAGGTGAAAAGAACACATGATAGCCTATTTTGGTGAAGCTTCCAGTGACAATCTTGGTTGATTAAAAGGCAGCAAAGGGGTTTTGTTGTGCCATTGGTTAGGCTGTTTTTGACTGATATCTTGATAAGGGGAAGGAAATGAAGATCCTTGTTTTGGTAATTTCCTTTTCAAGGAAATTACATCATTGATGATTCTTTGAACAACTGGATCTATAGGAGCTAAAGTAGAAGGTTGAGAGTGAGAAGTCTAATCATCTTTTCTCCATTTCCTAACTGTAATAAGATCATCTTCTCTCCTGACCTTGGGCTATAGCTAAATCAGCTGGCCTACTCCTTAAGTGAAAACCTATGTCCGGAGGCATAGAGTTTACAAAGAAACATTGTTGGTTTTCTGGGGTCGGTCTTTTGGCAGGAGGAATTCTGTGGATAACTTTGTTATATCTAGCCACATAGTCTCTCATTGGCTCATGAATCTCTTTCTTCATTTGTGTTAATTGTGCTAATAGGGAATTTTCATCACCAGCCCCTTTAAAATTTCTTTTGAACATTGTCCTCATGGTTTTCCAATTTGTAATGGACCCAACTGGTAGATGACCAAACCATTCCGCAACTCCTTCTGAGAGGGATTGAGAAAAGAGCTTGACTACTACATCTTCATGTTGCATTGCCAAAATGGCAGTAGCCACATTTAATGCATTTGAGTGCTCATCTACTAAGAATTTTCCATCTCTAAAAAAATTAGGCAAGACTTCTTTAATACCCTTAGGGAGAGGATGATGAGCTCCTAAATTTAAAGGACCAACTGTTGCACCCCATGGCTAAGCCATAACTGCACTTGGAAATATTGTTACTAATGGCAGTGCTTGAATACCATATAAAGTTAAGGCTTGCTAGACGCAAGAGGATGGGGAGGAATAGGAAGAAGCTTTAGGAGGGGAAGAAGGTCAACTCTTAGCTTTGGGTTCTAAAATGGAAGAGGTCAAAAAATGAAGATTTTTCAAACTCTCATAAAAAGCATCAAAGATACCCTCCTTCCTTTGAGCCCTAGTATATGGTCAAGGATCTAGTATTATATTCTTTTATTACCTCTGAGCAATTCTGTCAATGATTTGTACTTCTTGGGCAATTGGGAGCCCTCTCAGCCACTCTCCTATCTCTTCCTCTTCTTCTAAAACTAGGAGAACTTGTTGATACTGGTGAAAGATGGTTTTTAAATTCTAAGAAATAGTGTTCAAATCAGAGTTTATGTCCTCTTGGGTATTTTGGAAGTTAAGATCTGGTTGAATAATAGGAGGTTTCTCCTCTAAGTTTGGTATCACCACAACTAGTAGGACCATATCTTGTTCATAAAAGAAAGCATTTGAAAATAGGTCTACACTATAAGTGCTCCCCAGTAGAGTCACCAAAAATTTGTTAGTGAACATATTTGTCTTTCTACAAAAATCCTTTAAAGTTTACTCTATCACCCTTAAAAGACAAACTATCTCTAACAGTTGGGTAAGTATCTTTTATGATCACTTCCCTCTAAATTTTATAACAGGTACAACTCCCTAGTAAGATATTCAATGAAATGAGATAACAGTTCAATCAGTTAGCTTTTAACCTGAAAGCTTATAAAGGCTACATTATCATTCTTTGATGATATGCTAATAAGAAAATGTGAAGGAAATAAAACTGAATAATGAGTAGGAAGAAAACACAATTACTTCCATGATTACATCTCATGAAATATAAACAACTTCTCAGCCAAAGATAACATAAAGTAGACAAAATTCAGAATTTGGATATTATGAACCAACAAACACATATATATAACAAAATAAACAATATGTCAACACGGGACACTTTGCTTTGGTTTTCAAATAACATAGATTCAATAACCTTACTGTAATATATTTTAGAAATCATTACACAGATAATTGCCTAAAATCTATTCTTTTCATAACATTCAATAACCCAAACTATTACTATCAAAATCTATTATCTATCATCCATAATTTTCCTTATGAGAGTGATGCGCCAACTGATATTCTTTCTGAGGATGAAGAAAAGGGATTCTTCAGCACCTTTTAGGGACTTTTCCATGCAGAATTTATTAAAACCGTACCTCTCTATCTCCATAAACTTTGTCATTGCTGAAAACCATTTTTCCTCATCTGTATTCTAGACCTAGCGTTGGGCTAGCTATTCTCCTATTATTGCCTTGGTGTCATGAAAAATTGATTGTGAATCTTTGATGTATTTCCTGCCATTACTGAGTACTTGGGACATCCACTCATCAACTGAAGAGACCAAAGTTTGACCCCTCTGAACTTGATTCAACAACATTTTACTTTCTACAGAGTTGGGGTCAAATACCTGTGATGATTGAGACAATGGGGTGGCATCAAAGTTGTAAAAAGTATTTATGAACTAGGAGAGTGAGACAATGGTTTACTTCAATTCCTTCTTTTCCTTACTATCCTATACTTATGTGATCAGCATCTATTGGGGGGTTTCTTTGAAAAGGTGATTCTTTTATGCTCTGTCCATAGTCCCTAACTCAATTTTAGTCACTTCAAAATCTTCAACTGCAACATCTTTCTTTTCTTCCTTCAGTCTGTAGGTAGCTACCTCGGCTGTCCACTTCCCAATTTTAGTATTAGCAAAAATCCATGCTGTAATCTTCACTTTATTGGCCTTGGGAGTTTTTTGAGCATACTTACTAACTATATCCTGCACCAGAATAGATACAGGGATCAAACTCTATTTCTTATTAACCGAAGAAGTTAACCATTTTGGGGTATCATTTGTTGCTATTGGCTGAGGACCAGATTTAGCATGGGTGTCCATTAATTCCAGAGTTAGATCATCAAGGTCGAAGAGGTCTTTCCCAATTTTCTTTACTTCTCCAATTTGGTAGCTTAAATCTTTAAATTTGTCATCCTTCAAATTGACTGTTTCTGTATGCTCATAAGTCATCTTTCCTTTTTTCTGTCATCGGGATCTCGATATGGTAATGCACCGAAGGGAGGTCATAGGGGAAAGTTCTGCAACATATTTCTCCCTGGGATCCTTCTTCTACTGCTTATCAGAGGAACCTGCATTACCAGATGGTTTAGGAGAATTAGAAACAGAGGGGGAGGTAAATAAAATTGAAGTTTTAACTTCAATTGTTTTAGGATTAGACTGTTCTCTTTTTGTTTGCAACCACTTTTCAGTTAATTTGAGTACATGCTATGTTATACATTTAATGTCATCTTTCTCCTCTTTTGACAAATCAATATCTATCTCTTCAGTGTCCAGGAGTCTTTTGAAACTGGGTTCAACTAAGTTAGAACCATAATTTATGACCCCCTCTATGCTGAACTACAATCTCATGGACATAATTTTAGATATATAGAGTCTGCTATGGCCTCTCTTCATGACTTGGGACTCATTTGCACATTCTTCCATAAAATCCTCTAGATGGGGAACTGGAAACATGTGAGATCTAAGGCCTAGATTCCTGCTAGAAAATTTTTTATTATCAAAGCCTATTCTCTATATAATACTAAAAATCAAAATGACCAAAGTCAATTCCAATACTTATTACATCTTCAATAGTCAGGCATGAAAACTTACCTAGCTGTAATGGGAAGATTTTCTCCCATCCTTCCCTAGGAAAAAAATGTTTAAGCACAACAGAAAGCTCTCTATAGACTTTTGCAAGGATGAAACAGTCAAAGGCATACCTAGGTAATTTTGTAGGGGCATCTTCAAAACCACCAATTCTAATATAAGAGAACCTAGGGAACTGAATATAAAAACTCCCAAATCATGGCACAAATTGTTGAACTTCTGAACTCATCCTCCCGACTGAATCTCCAAACATCTTGAAACAAAGCTTACTCATAAAGGTATCATGTACCCTTCTGTAGTTCTGAATCACATTGTCTTTGTGAAGAGTAGGAAAATACTCAAAACCACACATTCCATCTATCCAAGGCTCATGAATCATACCATCCCATATCCTACTACATGCTAGATAGTACATTAGATAAGAAGACATGAAAAAGCTACATCCAGTGAGTTTATAATTATTCAGTTGTTCTCTCATAGAATGTGCAATTAATTTTGCCCAATCCAACTTGTGTTGTCCCTCTAAAACAATTTCTACATAGTAGAACAACCAATCTGAAAATAAGGATGCCTCAAGTGACCCTCTGACTCTATGTAACATCACTATAATATCACTAATGTATGGATGCAGATGACTTCTATTGAGCTTTTTGGGTAAGCAAGAACCTCCCCTTTGGGCATTTAATAACCAGTGCTTGGCTATTGAGGTACAGTTTGCATCATCATTTGGTTTGAACTTAACAAGGGATTGTGCAGGAGAAAGTTCATTCTTGGATTTGGAAAGCTAAAGTGACAATTCCCCTATTCATAGCCATTAATACCTCACCATTTCTTTTAAGAATTGATTCGGTTCACTGGTCATAGTGTCAGATACGCTCATGGACAAGTTTAGGACACACCACTGTAGGAGGAAAACAAGCAGCTATGCACAACCCACTACTTAAAATTTCAAGAGAAGGGACACTTTCTTCAATAGACGTAGTGAGCCTATCAGCTATTCCTTTTACATCATATCCCTCTAAATTTGTGTCTGGTACAACAAGATTTTCACATACCAAACTAGACACACTTCCAAACAAATGGAATGCAGACTTCATTCTTGCAAGAATAGACTGAGAATTGTTATAGAAACTCCCATAAATTTCACAATCTCTTAAATTTAAACACTATAGAATTGGCAACCTAACTTACCTTAATAACTATGGAAAATTCAGCAACTGGAGCTCCAAAAACCCTTACTTTCAATCTTCACACATATAGACAGTGACTGTATTTCAAAAAAATAATGAATGCTAAGAAGATTTTTAATAAGAAATACCATATTTTTGGTAATTAATTGCCCATCATAAGGCAATAAAATGTTGGAGAATGAAGTGATTGTTCACACACAATAATTTTATGCCACAAGAATTCCTCATTAATTTGACAGCTCAGACACGTGTAAACACCACCAACACCTTCCTTCATTAAAGGATTTTTCTAGGTAGGGTCCAGAACTGAAATGACAACGGTATTCCTTTACTTTTGCCATGTGTCACTTTTTTTAAAATCATTGAACACTCTTGAACATGAATGAACGAAGTTCAAGGGTGTTCTTATGTTCACCATTGTTCAAGTCTGTTCCTTTTTTTTTATATCCCGCCTTCATCTTCAAACTTAGAAGTCTCATACACCAATATTGATTCCCAGCCTCGATTAATCAAAGACTTTGAAGATTGTGATCATGAGACACAATTTTAGTGATAATGCTATTCACCTTCCACCGCTTCATAAAAAACATGAACGGGCTTGAACACTCTCGAACACTCTTGAACAAATTTCAAGGTTGTTGAAGGCTATTCAAACTTGTTCAAACCTATTCTTTCCTATTCAAGAAACATGTTAGTAAATAATTTTCCTTTTTCACAAACACAAATGAACTACAGGGGGTACCCTTTCACTGAGAATTTGGACATGAGGACTTAAGTAGCTTTGAGATTCACAAAAATAACATGGCGACTCTAAAAATCAAACATAAGGACAAAGATCAAGATTTGGACTAGCAATACCTTGCAATACTATTCATGATGCTTGTAACATTGCTCAGCTATTTTTTAGTGTAGTGGTGAGGATACACGGACTCCCACTCAGTATTGTTTTAGATAGAGACAACAAATTCATGAGCCATTTTTTTAAGACCTTATGGAAAAAGCTCGACACTAACTTGTCTTTTGGATCTGCCTACCATCCACAAACAGATGGCCAAACAAAGGTAATCAATAGGAGTCTTGGTAACTTGATGAGATGCCTCACAAAGGAGTATGGTCAAGCATGAGACCAACTCATTGGGCAAGCTGAATATGCATACAATGATACAGTTAATAGATCAACTAGTAAGAGTCCTTTTGAAATAGTTTATGGCTTTCACCCAAGAGGGACTTTTGAGCTTAGAGAATTGAAGGAAGGAATGCATGGTATTGGATATGCTGAGGACTTTTCTCATTCAATGAGAGAAGTCCATGAAAGTGTGAGAAAGAACTTGATTGAAAATGTTGAAAAGGTAAAGCAAAAGGTGGATGCAACAAATAGGGATGTTCAGTTTCAGATTGGAGGCTTTGTGATGGTACACTTGAACAAACATAGGCTAAAAAAAGGTTTCCATCACAAGCTACAGATGAAGAGGCTAGGTCCATGTAAGATACTGGCAAAGTATGAAAACAATGCATACAAGGTGGAGCTTCCTGAAGACATTAGGTTACTGGTTTTCAACATTGCAGATTTGATAGCATACAAAGGACCAATTCAAGATGCTGATCAGAACCTTCAAGAGGTAATACAAGATGTAAAAGATCTGAAATTAACCCGTACTCCATCTATGATAGCTGAAAAGGTACTGGACTCAAGGGTCTATAAGAAGACTAGGAACAATGACCATATGGAGCACCTTGTAAAATGACATGAAAAATAAGATGTTGATGCTACGTGGATCAGAGAAACAAACTTCAGGAGGTTGGGAATCAATCCAAACATGCTCAATCCAAGGATGGATTAAAATTTCTTTTTCTTGGGGGACTATGGTGCGGGAACACACCTAACTCAACCCTTAGCTCTTTATTTATAGCATGTACTGACTCTAGCCAAGTAAGGAGAGTTTTTGTGGACCTTAGAAGATCATTTTATTTCCCTAAGATGTATATGACTAGGTCAATCCATGTCTAGCTAGGTTTCTTAGTTGGTTTCCTGATTTTCGGTTAACACTATCAGTTAACACTATCGGTTAACACTATCAGTTAACACTATGTCGGTTAACACTGTCGGTTAACACTATGTCAAGTAACACTATCAATTAACTTAGACTGGTGGTTTATTTTATGTTACTGTTGCTCGGTAAAGTCAGTCGTAACAGCCCGTGAAAAGTGAATCTTGTCTTTTATGGATAGTATGGTCAGTTGTAATAGTTCCTAAATAGATGCTTGTGAATATGTGGGTAGTTAGGTTCATTCCAAGGAGAGGATGGTTATTAATAACATCACAAGCCTTCATTTGAGAGATCCAGAAGAGATAAGATTAGAGATTGAAGAAAAGAGAAGCTACAGGAAATCACAGAGTTGAAGATTATTGTTCTATTTTGTTTTGCTTCCAGTAATGAGAAGTTGTATATAGTGTGTTTAGTGGATATCAAACTTCTTTGTTCATTTTGCATGCAAGTAGATTAGTTGCTTTATTTTATATTTTGTAAGTTTTTATTTCTTCACCCATTCTGGGTTGTAAACAGTAATGGCCCCTCGAGATTCCTGAATCCATAGTTAGAGTCATGTGTTGGGATGGAACTCGAGAGGAGCCCTTGTACATAGTTTCCTTTTTATTTTCTATAGGAGAAGAAACAACAAAGAGTTTGGAGATCTTACCCTAGGCGAGCTTGGATATAGTCCAGCTAGGGAAGAGAATGAAAGCAATGTTCAGAAAACATTGAATAAGTGAGTAGAATTAATTTATTTGTGTAGGTTCAACAAGAAGAAGATGAAAAACAATTTGTTGGGGACTGATTCTTGAAGAGGAGGTGAAGTTGAGAGTGACTTACCTCATTTTAGGGTTGTGAACGCCCTAAGAGATCTAGGAGAAAGATCTCAAAGCAAAGCCAAGTTGGTTCTGTAGCAACAAAAAGACTTCTATCTGCATCACGAAAGCTAGACATTTGTAATAGTTACATTAGGAAATCTTGATGAAACTATATATTTCATATTATATTAGTAATAGTATAGTATCATAATGTAGTATGTTTCCATCAATGCCAAAGGAATAGATTGATGAAATGTGATTGATTGAATGTTTGAAGATGTTAAGTTGATGATCATGCAAGGCATTAAATCAGTTAATATATTGTATTGTCATTGATGTCAACATGATATAATTTGTATGGTCATGGAAATATTGCTAAAGACTTCAAGGAACCAATGAATCAAAGGCTATGCTATTAGTAATGCATATAAATCAAGTATTCACAAAGTGACTGTATACACCGACAAAGTACACATCAACGGTCAGAGTAAAAGAGAAAAGTCACAGTGTTACCCGATGAAGAAATGCACAGCATTACCAAGGAGAAAAGTCAGAGTGTTTCCCAATGAGAAAAGAACAGTATAACCCGACAGACAAAATTATAGTATTTCCCGACGGACGAAGATCCCGAAAGCAACTGAAGTCACACTGACGGAGCAAGCAGTTATTACCAATGACTAACTGAAGTGTTGACTAATAGAACAGAGAGTTCAAAAATGACAAAATACTTAGCTGTCAAGAGATATATATAGATTTAACTAATACTTATCATTGTTTTAATCAGCCAAATAAAGTTGGAGATATGTAATTGATTTAAAGTTGCTTTGTCCAGTTGGAAAGAAGATCTCTATGAGATAATACTAGGGATTTTCTTTAAATCTATTTGCTAAGATTGTGGAACATGCCAAGAATCAAGAAAGCCAAGAAATAGAGATATCATGTCTATAAAGGGACAACCCAAGTCATTGTGAATTGTGGAAAGGGGACTAAAATAAGTATAGATGCTGAAGAGAATCTAAAGAAGAAGAAATTCTTCATTCAGACCTGATCAACAATCTGAGGAAAGAAATAAAGTTTTGTAGACACTGACAAATAGTGATACAACATCACAAAGCAGAACCGTGTGGAGAAAAGGTATTGAATTGATTATATTGATTAGAAAGGTAATGCACTTATAATAGATCTAAAAATCTACAATTCAAGTTGTATGTGTGAACATATCACTTTAATGTTTTAGTTTAACCATTGAAGCATCAAGTCTCTTAACTGAGCAGGACTTAACAATCTTCTATAATTGAGATACATCCCAAGGAGTATCAAAAATTTTGATCATGCAAAGTAACATTGGATATTCCTGATACTTATTGATAGGCCAAGCGAGTGTTTGATAAAGAATAGTAGCATTATATGCCAGATACTAAGTGAAAAACTATCTATCTAATTCCACTAACAAGGTCACACCTAATAGTGTGTTTGTAACCTTTAATAGGGTTGGCTCCTAACATGGCTCACTTCAGAAGAGTGAAAATTTGGGGTACTGGTCCTAGTGGTTTTTACCTAAACAAGGTTTCCATGTTAAAAATCTATGTGTTATATGTGTGTGATTCATTTCTTTATTATTTTGCATTTCACATAGTTAACTCTAGATTGATCGGTATACTCTAGTTATTTACTGTCTATCGGTAAATTAACAGACTGCTTACCGGTAAACATACAGTAGAAGGTTTTACAAATCATTTTGATAAGTAGTAATTTAATATAAGCATTTGGAGGCATTCATCTTAAAGGACTAAAGATAACTTGAGATAAGAATTGTGGTATTAAGTTTTTATTGGAATATTTTGAGACCAATGATTCACCCCCCCTCTCAGTTATTACTAACAATAAACACTACATTGAACATGCATCTAAAAAACATTATTTATGCCTTGGTAGAAACTTATAACAGTGTTCCTAATCCTTTTTTCCTTTAAGAAAACATTGTTTTCTCATCTCATGTGTCTTCTCTTGAACATGCATATTCTCATCATTTGATTGCAAAAATATATATCACTATTTTACTGTTTTCTCTCATTCAAACATACCAGCATTCATTTTAAGATTAAGAGGAACTATTTATATGATGTTAATAGTGTTTGAATTATGTATATGCATTTTCCAATCTAACAACACTGCAATTTAGTCCTTTTGTGTATGCATGTTACTTTCTAACAACATTACCAGTATTCCTCTTCTTTTCAATATGCACTATTATTTGACTTTATCCATATATGCATAACCATTTGATGACATTGATACTCATCTATTCTTTGTATATGCATAACTGAAATGTTGATTAACATTAGCATCCATCTTTCATGTGCAGAATCCATTTGACAATAACTAAATGACATTCCTAGTTAGAATATCACTTGTTTTGTTTATGCATAACAGTAGTCATTTTATTCAAACAACATTACCACTGATCTTCATTATGCAGAATTGAATAACAGTGTTACCTTATCCTTTGATTTCAAGAAGGAATTCATCTCCTTCTTTGCACATCTTCTATTTTTGCACATACATCTTCCATTCCAATTTTGGAGCATCCTTTCATTGCATTGAACTGCAACAACATGTATTCATTCTATATTCATTTTTGTTGTGAACTACATCTCCTTTTCTTCTGCATTTTCCAATTCCGGAACTCATGAAATCCTAGCATTCCTTTCCCTTTTGATGATTCATCTTGTGAGGTTCAAGCATGGCCTCATGACACTCACTGTCCTTTTCTTTGTTATCTACTACTAGTGAACAAATAGATCATATTAAAATCTATTTGAATACACTTTTTCTTATTCTGTTTGCAAACATCACCAAATCTAATAGGTTATATTAGTAAACATGGTCAACTAATCAATTTTTGTGTGTGAGTGCCATGTATCATGAAATTCATACATGAATGTTGGTTGATTGATTGTGTTCCCTATCTTAACATATTGCTATTCTAAAAAAGGTTTCTTAGCTATAGGAACCAAGTACCTTTAATTCAAATTTCTAGTTTCACTAACAACAACTCTTGTACAATGCAAAATGATAACCATAGATAGTAAAAGGTTTCATGGAGTTATGTCCCTTTGATACTATTATTCTATTGATGTAGATGTATAATTTTTCATTATATTGATGTTATGTGTAGGTCTGAAAGTTTGATTGTTGTATGTTGTTTTAGGTTTCCATGCATTTCTTAGATCTAATTTGGATCTAACACCTTTTCCTTCCATGATGTAGGACAAGACCCTAAGACCTAGAATGTAGGATAGGAGGACTTGGACAAAGACATGAAGATTTGGACAAAGCAGACAACCATTTCCCATATCACAGAGTCAACTTATAGAAGGCAATGCATGGACCCCTACTCATGCTTCTATCATGCTTTCTTTCCTGCAATCTCCTCTAAGTTTTCAATATGACAGATGCAATATGGAAGGAACATTTGTTTATTACATTTAGTCTAAATGCACGATGTAATGATCAATTATGAATTTTAAAATTTGAATATGATCATTACTTAGAGTACAATCTAACTGATAATATGAATGCAATAGCAATGTATTTCATCTTCATTAGTTGAACAATAGTGTTAAATAGGTGTACCTTCATGCAATTTTTTATTGTTTATGATTATCATACTGCATGTGTAAAATTAGGGTAACAAACATCTCAAACTCTTTTCTCATTTCATCAGCAAATGATTTGCATAGCATGTCATTACCTCCGAATATGATATCATCAACAAATATCTCAGCAATCAATATCTTATCATTAGTATCTCCTTTCAAATATAGATTACTATTATCACTTGGTCTAATGAATACAATACTAATGAGATAAGAGTGAATTCTTTCATACCATGCTCTCGGTGATTGTATCAATCCATACAAGGCTTTGTGCAGGTTGTAAACCTTGTTTCTCATGTTAGGATAAAAAACCCCTTCAAGTTGTTCAATGTATACCTCCTCTTCTAGTATTCCATCCAGAAATGCAAATTTGATATCCATTTGGTATACCTTGAATCCTCTAAAAGAATCATAAGCAAGTAGAATTTGTACTTCTTCTAGTCTAGCAACGGGTGCAAAGTTTTCTCCATAGTCAATACCTTCTTCTTGTGCATACCCTTTGCATACCAATCTTGCTTTATTTCTTGTGACTTCTCCATTCTCATTCAATTTGTTTCTAAATATCCATTTGGTTCTAATGACATTTTTGTCACTCGGTCTAGGCACTAATGACCATGTTTTGTTCTTCTCAATCTTATCAAACTCTTCATTCATTGTACTAATCCATTCTTGATTCTCAAGTGCAGCATTAACAGATTTAGGCTCAAAATCACAAATCATACATCTATGGTTAAGTAAATTACTTCTTTTTCTCTTTCTAGCTCTTTTGTCTCTAATGATCTATTTTTGTTGATGATGCCTTCTGACAAATCTGGAAAGTACAGGTTCATATCTTGGTTCTTCATTTTGATCTTCATCACTTGATTCAGCATTGTGATCATCTTCCTGATTCTCTGTGTGTGTAGCCTATTGCTTGGGTGCATTTTTTTGTCACTCGGGAACTTCACAATGTTGCTCAGTAGCTCCTAGTTGTTTCTAGAGAAATGTGTCAATATGATCAATGTAGACAAACCTATTGTAATCTTTCAGTTCCTTTCTTCTTTCCTTATCATTTTTGTTAGCAAATTTATCCACTTTAACATTTAAACTTTCAATGATTTTGTTAGTAGATTTTTTAAGACATTTATAATCTTTTCTTTTTGTAGAATAACCTTAAAATATTCCTTCATCACCTTGTTAAGTACATGAAATATCACCCTAACTCAGGCATTGGGGCACAATGACATCTCATGGAAATAATGGAAACCTTCTTGAGTTGTGGGTGCCACTGATTAGGAAGGAATCTCTGGATTATAGGTCAATTCCTATTTAATTTGATATATCACCCATCACTAATTCTCTGGTTGGGAAAGGGTAAAAGGATAAATTAAAAACTAAATAAATTAAAATTTGGGTGATACACCAAACTGATTTCAGACTAATCAACATTTCAAACAGGGATCAACATGACAAATACTACTGAGACTTGAAATGGATATTCACTGTTCAATGTATAGGTTGACATAAGTATCTCACTATTAGGGTTTACACCTCAAATAATGACCTGCCAACAAATATATAATCTTTGCAAATAGGTTATATTTTATTAGCTAAAAATGAATTAGATAAATTCACTAACTCTTCTATAAAACACATCACACTAGATGCAAAAATGGAGAATAGGATTGAATATCAAAACTCATAAAAATATATGAATGATAAGAAAACTTGCTTTATTTCCTTCAAAATTTGTAATGGTTACATATCAAGATGCAAAAAACATTCCAAGGAACAAAGATATTCACTTGAACACTATAATGCACCAAAACTAAACCCCTAAAACTGACTATGAAGTCTAGATATATACCCTAAGTAACCCCATCAAGCCAATTTAGGAAAATGATCCCTCCCTCCAAAACCCTCCTCCAATCAAGCTTAAAAACCCTAAATACTAGGCATAACACATGCCTTGATTTATGCCTCAACACCTAAGTTTTTAAAAAAAAATCTATTTAACATAAATTATTGACTTGACCCAAATAGACATACATGATGTCCCCTAAATAACATCCAAAGCCAACACATATTCAAATTGAATCCCTTTCGGTCTGCACTAAGGTCAATATGACCGACACTATACACATAAAGTTACAACTTTTTAGCAGCTCTAGCATACTATTAACTTGCCATTTGGAATGAGAATCCCAAAGTCCTTCACTATCAACCACTACATAACTTATGATCATTGACTTCTCCATGTACTCGGCAGAATTCAAAACTTATCAAGTTCTACTTTTTTTGTTCTTGGTCATTGAATCATTCGCATAGCTTAGTAAACAAAACTAAGGGTTTGAAACCCTAACAGTATAGCATGTTTTGATTGAGGTGGAGATTTTGGAACTTTTCTTACTCCACTGGGGCTCGGGCTATTGAACTGGAGCTTGTCATTGTGAACTAGATCTTGGGTTGTTGTTTTGAAGCTCGGGTTTAGGTTTTATGAATGTCGTTTCACTCCATCTTTTATTATGGAGCTCGGGCTTCTGACATGGAGTCTTCTGTATGGATCTTGAAGCTTGGGTTGTTGAACTGAAGCTCAGGTTTAACATCTTCATGAGTACTGTTCTTAATCTTCAAACATCTTGAGCTTTTACTTCAAGATTGATCACTTCTATACCTTCCTTTTCGATTTAACTTACTATTGAACTTGTTGTGATGTTTAGCTCTCTACTTCTCCATAATACATGGCAATGATTTTGGGCATCTTTTCTATCTATTCTTCCAACTTTTGTTTGAAATCCTACTTTGAATATATAGCTTGAAAGTTCAATTTGTTAATGTAGATCTATTGTTTTGAGAAACTAGACTTTACACCTATTTTTAATAAGCATTTGTGGCAGTTACATTACTTGCACTATCAGTTGATTCATTTAGAAATCTTGCATTAGTTATCTATTCTATGTCATTAAACTTGGGTTTTTTCTCTTTATGTGTCTGTTGTTTATTGTAACCACACTATTTGTAAATAATATCCCTATTACTATCATGTGGTTCTAACTGTGGCTTGACATTAACAAGATATTTCTAAAACTATTATTTGTCTAGTCTTCTTATCTTCCTTCAATAGTGGCAAGTGTGTATCACTGTTTTAATGGCCCCTCTGACTCTAGTAAGAAACAATGTTTGTGGGGTTCGAGCAAGGGCTCGTGACACCCACAAACATTATTGTATTTAGTTTACCAATAATTTCAATGCAACTTACTATTATTACTCCTTAAAAGGCACTACTATTTCCTCTTCTCTGTTATATGCATATTACTTTGCATTTGACCTTTTATATTGTCTTGGCATCAACACTGTAACAACATTACTGTTAGTTTACTTTTAGAGAAGCACTGTTATTTTCATTTTCTTTGTATATGTATACTAGTGTGTAGAAAAATTTATATGCATCTTGTCTTACTATTTTCTTACTCTTGAACAGTATTATTTTTTTGTCTCCTCTGCACATACATAAGTTGCTCTGCATTTGATCATCGTTTAGCATCCTTGGCATCAACACTATAACAACATTACTATTTGTATTATCACTCTAGCAACATCATCACTTTAATTGAACTCTGATATTAATACATAAGATCATTGCTGATATGAGTGATATAAATGCACTATTACCAATTTCTATGGCTAACTATTCATGAACTACATTTCTTTTCTCTTCTTCATTTGATGCTCTATTTCATGAATTCATAACAATTATTCTTTAAATAATGCGCCTTGTGAGGTTTGAGCATGGGCTTGTGACACTCACTCCACTTTTCTTTTCTCTCTACTATTGATGAATTCATAATTCCTCAATCTTTGCACTTGAATGTACTTCTATTTCTTTTGTTTGATAATATCACCTAAAAGCTCAAAGGTTAGGTTAGTAAACATAATCAGTTTAACATCTTTTATGTTTGAATACCATGTGCCATTAATATTCATGCATGACTACTATTTGGTTGATTGTGTTCATTAACTTGGCACTACCTTGCTTTTCTGAAAAAGGTTTCTAAAGCTACAGAAACTAAACCCCTTTAATTCAGATCTCTGATTTGTAAAATAACAATTATTTACATAATGCAGGAAGATACCTATAGATAGTAAAATCTTTCATAAAGATATGTCCCTTTGATACTACTATTTAGTTAGCGTAGATGCATCTTTTTCCCTTGCATTTATGTTATCAAAAAATGTGCAATTCTTAAAGTATGATTGTTGTAGGATGTTTTTTAGGTTTTCATTTATTGCTTAGATATGAAGACCCTAAGAAGATGTAGACAACCAACTCAAAAATGTAGAAGACATCTAAATGCAATGCATGGACTCCTATTCCCCATATGTCTATCATACTTTCATTTCTGCATATATTCCCCTGAGTCCTAATGTGACAAATGTAACATGAAAAGAACATTCTTTATCACATTTAGTTTTGAATGCACAATGTAATGATCAAGAATGAATTTGAAAATTTGAGAAATGATAAATACTTATAGTACAATAAATCTGATGATATGAATGTAATAAAAATGTATCTCATTTACATTCGCTGAATACTAGTGTTTAGAGGATGTACCTTTACGCAATCTTCTTCTATTTGTTGTTATTATCCTTCATGTACAAAATTAGGATAACACTCCTTTTGAGTCAAGTTTCCCATTTCTATCCTATTTTAGTATATAACATTGACTCCCAAAGATTCTAAAGTAACTCACATTAGGTGTGTATCCATACCATAGCTCATAAGGTGTCTTATTTGTATCTTTCTTCAATTGAACTTGGTTTAGTGTATCAACAGTAGTACTTACAACTTCTCTTGAGAATGTTTGTGTGATGCCTTTTTCAATCATTAGTATTTTGGCACAACCAAAAATAGATATGTTCCTCCTTTCAGCAATCCCATTTTTTTGTGGTATTCTTGGTGCAGAAACATGTCTTGTAATTCCATTCTCATTACAAAATTTAGTGAATTCATCATAAATAAATTCTCCTCCTCTATCGGATCTCAAACATTTCTGTTCTTTTCCACTTTGTTTTTCTACTTTAGCTTTATACCATTTGAACATCTTAAATGCTTTTGATTTCTCTTTTAAGAACATGAAAATCATCATCCTAGAGTAATCATAAACAAATAGAATGAAGTATCTATCACCATAATAGCTCATTGTTCTCATTGGTCCACATAAGTCAGTAAGGAATAACTCTAGAATAGCATTAGATGTATGGGTTTTTCTCTTGAAACTAGAATTTGTCATTTTTCCCATTTGACAATTTTTGCACATAACATGGTTGAGCTTTGAAATGCTTGGTAAGCCTCTTAATTTATTTTTCTTACTAGTCTTAACCATGTTGTCAAAGTTTAGATAACATAACCTTTTATGCCACAACCAAATGTCTTCATTTCTAGCCAATAAACAAGTCGACTCTACATTATCAATATAGAATAGGTTACTATTTGTTTGATCACCAGTACTGATCAACTTTCCTTTTCCATTGTAGATCATTGCCTTTTTTTTCTCAAATGAAACTCAGTGTCATGTGTTGTTCAGTTGTGAAACACTTAATAGATTGTAGTTAAGTCCTTTTACCCAAGATGCATCTTTAGATCTGATTAGATTATTCAACATGATGGTTCCTTTACCTTCAACTGGGCAAGTTGAGTCATTACCCATCCTAACTGATCCACCACTATAATACTCAAAGTTTCAAACTTTTCCTTGTCTCCAATCATGTGACGAGTACAGCCACTATCAATAATCCAGACATCATTTTCTCTAACTCTAGATATGAGTGCAGTTTCAACATACCTTTCTTCATCATCTAAATCATCCTTCATAGAAACAAATACTACCTCAATTTATTCATCAGAATTGGTGTCAGTATTTTCAGCTTTGTACTCAACCAGGTAACAAGCCTTCTTGCCTTTGTCCTTGTAATCTCGGTTATCTCTTCTATTAGAGTGTCAGTTGCTTCTGTAGTCTTAGTCAGCACTTTTTTCATATTTTTTTTCATAGGATCTATCATTGTTTCTTTCATCCTTTCTCTTGTTAGGGCATCTAGCAGCAAAATGACCAATTTCTTTGCAATTAAAACAAACCAATGACAATTTACCTTTGTATCTTCCTTTACCTCTTTGTAATCTTCTAGCCATTAGTGCTTAAATTTCATCAAGTTCTTGTTCGTCATTGCCACTATCATTATCATTTTTCATAGTGTGTTTGTTACTAGATTTGCTTATCTTTAGAGAAGACTTGAATGTAGACACAATATTTGGTAAGACACTATTGTCATAGTTGTTCATCTCAAGTTAAATAAGTCTACCAACAAAACTATCAAGAGTAACATTGTTACTAGCTAATGCTCTCATTTATTGAGTTGTAGATACTCTAATAGCATAAACAAGCAGTAGGGTTCTTAGAATTTTACCTACCATTGATTCTTTAGCAAGTAATCCTCCTACTCCTCGAATAGAATTAACCACTTCTTTGTTTCGGTCACTATACTGAGTGATGTTCTCTCCTTCTTTCATTCTTAGGTCATCAAACTTTCCTCCTAGGCTTTCAACTTTTTTCCTTAGCACATTTGCATCTCCTCCATGTACTAGCTTGATTTTGTCCCACATTTTCTCTGTAGAGGTCGATGATTTGACATCTTCAAATTTAGCATCATATAGTGAGGAAACAAGTTCTATCATCATAGCATTGTGTTCATGCTTGTCTCTCAATTGATCAATAGTCAGAGGTCCATTTGGTACAGTATATTCCGTATCCAAATGATGTGTAACATCATTTCCAATACCTAACAGATGGATTCTTATCCTACTTTTCCATGATGCAAAGTTGTCCTTGTTCAGCCTAAGTGCATCTCTTTCACTCATCTTGTGATCTTTGGCTTAAGTCTTTAAACTTTCCTTCTAAGTACCAAATCTCTGATTCCAATTGTTAGATTAACTGAGAGGGGGATGAAACAGTGGCCTTAGAAATAATTCCAATAATCCAACCAAAACTCATTTATTTAAGTGTAATATCCTCTATTTATCTTTCAGTCCATCACGATGAATTCCTTAAGTAATTCTATCAAACATACTATTCTCAGTAAGATATGCAGTTTATCCTTTTCTAAGCTTTACTGAATAATAGCAATTAAACTTAAGTGTTTACTGACCAATCCAGTATCACTTAATGTGTAAGAAAAATATCAAAGTAATAAAAAAATACACATTTCACACATATGTTTTTAACGTGGAAACCCTATTAGGGGAAAAACCACTTGGGACCTGTAAACCAAAATTTTCAATCTTTTGAAGTGAGCTCGATGAAGATCCAACCTCGTTAAAGATTACAAACACACTGTTAAGTGTGACCTTGTTAGATAATTTAAAACCACTCGTTATTCTTTTGACATCTAGGATTCACTATGTTGTCAACAAGTAAAAACCTTCTTGATACTCTTTGAGTATCTTATAACATTAAGGATTGTTACAGCCCACTCAGTTAAGAGAGTTTCTGAATCAATGGTTAAACTAAAATAGTAAATGATTTGTTCAATAATACAACTTTAATTTGCATTTGTTCAGATCTAATTTAAGTCCACAAATACCTCTAATCAATCTATGCTCTTCAATTCCTTTTTCTCCCCTTCTTTGTTCTTCTCGGTGAATCCTTTGCCCTTTGTTGCTCGGTGTCTGCAAAATTTCTTGACTCTTTTCTTTAGTCTATATGATCATATCTGTATGAAGAATTCTTTTCACTGAGAATTATGCTTAGCATTCCTCTCTTTCATTATGAATTACTTATCTCTTTATATAGACATGACTTCACCATTCAATCTCCTTTTCTTTCTTGTTCTTGACGTATATTGCTTCTTGATATGAAAATATCACCATGCATTGCTATAATATTAAAAGATCTACTTTAGTTTTATTCCTTAGATTTCTCCTTGAAAACTATAAATAAAAGTAGCTTTAAATATTCTTCATATCCCGAGTTCAACTGGTCAATGAAAATAAATCAATCAATCAGTTAACTCTAGATATAGCTCTTTCCAGCTAAGTGTTTATCATTTCCTAACTCTAGTTAGTTTCGGTCAAAGACTTAAGTTGTGCTTGTTAACACTTGCTTGGGTATTACTGATCTCAAGTAACACTTTCTATCGGTGTTGTCTGTCCGTCGGGCAACACTGTGAACTACTTGGGGTTCACTGTTCTCGGGTAACCCTATCACTCAGTGTATACCTTTATCGACAACAAAATTTTTGTCTTTTTAGATCTTCAAGTGTTGTGAAAATATGTATATGATTACTCATACCATATCAAGTTGACATCAATGAAAATACAATACTTTAACTGATTTAATATCTTGCATTCACATTTTGCATCTCGGTGATCATCAACTTTATATCTTCAAATCATTTAATTAGTTATAGTTCATCACACACTTTAGTGCTTGATTCTCAAATTCTCTCTTGGTCAACTCTATATTAGCACTCACTAGTTAATTGGTCATATTATAGTGTACATGTGTTATCCTCATGATCTCATTATATTTCTCAGATATTCTTGTCTCAAAATCTCTATTTTCTTCTTCAACTAATCTCAATACATCTTCAACTACTCCCTTAGAGTCAAGTATCTCACTCATTCTTATTCCTTGTACTTCTTGATCTATCTTTGCTAAGTTCAGTATCTTGGTGAGTGTCTTATTATTTTCCATGAGTTCTACAATGGTTGATTCAGCTTCATCATTCAAACTACCTTCAGATGGTGTCTAAAGAGTATCAACATGCTCTTGTGTGGATTTCAGTTTACCTCACAACTTCTTTCTCACTCTCAAGGACTTTTCTAACTTTCTTTCCAGAATATTAATTACTTCTTGTGCATTCTCCAACTCACACTTAAGCCTCTCAACCTTCTTAGATTTCTTGTAACTTTCCATAGCCATGATATTTAATCTCGAGCAGTTAAACCCTTATCTCAAGAGTCCAAGCTCTAATACCAATTGTTGGAATAACAAGCAAGAAATTTAAATACTGAGAGGGGAGGGGTGAATCGGTACTTATAAAAAATTTTAGAATACAAGATGATCAATTACCAAGTTAAATACATTACATAATATGCACATAAAGTAAATAACTCAAATCATAAAATTGCAACACATAACACAATGATTTTGGTCACGCGGTAATTGTTTTTTTTGGAGGGGAAAAGTATGGTGGGGATGACACCCACAATCCTTTTGTACTATAGAAAAAAGGTTTATTGGTTAGAGCTACAATGTTATCTAATTCTGATAGCTTACCCTATTAGGAGTATAATACTCAGTTAAGAGTACAAAAGACTTATTAAGTCTACCCTGTTAAAGAATTTTACGATCTCTAATCTAAAAGATATAACCTATTTTAAAGCATTGACAAAATATAAAGACCTGTTCAGGCCTACCCACAAATGGGATTTGTACTTCTCTTATTAAAAAAAAATTTAGTACAAAAATATCTAATAAAAATACATCAATCAAATTTTGTACAAACTCATTATTCTCACTAACTTTGTTACCTTATTCTGCACTTGGTATCTTAGTATTATAAACTTTTCTTTCTTCTCCATATGTCTCCTTCGCTTCTCTTCTCAATAAATTCATCAACATCAACACTACAAA
This sequence comes from Thuja plicata, assembly GCA_018584345.1. Classification (NCBI taxonomy): domain Eukaryota; kingdom Viridiplantae; phylum Streptophyta; class Pinopsida; order Cupressales; family Cupressaceae; genus Thuja; species Thuja plicata. The sequence continues at coordinate 586,302 of MU227937.1, read as the reverse complement.
TTCAGTAACAACAACTTACTCATTCTTTCAATCTAATTTCTTATACAATTTCTAGGTGATTAACTATGATTTAGGTGGTTAACCAGATCTAGGGAAATATCATTCAATGGTAGAGATTAAGTGGCTAAACTTTGGGTACATCTCCAATGTCTTGTTGCTTCTAAAAATTCATTGGTGGATCTACCTCATGATCATGTTCAATCATGTGTTTGGAATACCAACGATTCAACTAATGCTTACCTTGAATTCTTTGAATTTCTTCCTGCTAAGTGTCTAGATTCAATGTATCTAAATTTAGTTGAAATGTCAGCTCTAGAATACTCGGTAATATACTTGTGCTTACTCAGTAAATCTAAACTCTCTTATCAGTGCCTATGAATGCTTGGTAACTATCTTTGCATGACTCGGTATGTGTATCTTGCTCAGTGCTTGACAACACCTCAATACTTAGTGGCTATCTTAGTTTCCTTTAGTGATTGTATCTCTAGCATTATACTAACTTATATTCTTCTATCACATTCACCGATCAACAATATGACTTTGCAGAAAACTAATGACAAAAAAATATTCACTTTAGTAGTAACAAAAAGAAGGGGGCTAACCCATACACAACCATAACCCAAGGCTTGACAAGTGATAAACAATACATTACATAAGGTTTTCATTGTTACAATTCAAGGCCACAAAGGTAATATAGTCATTAGATTAAACCACCTTCATTAAAGAGGCATCTTACAGAAAAAAGGGCCACAACTAGCCACTTACAACTCAAAGGACAAAATAAGTCATTATTAGTAGACAACCAACACCCTGATCAGTGAAAAAGATAGAGGGATTTTGAAAGAATCCTAAAGCATTCACAATGGGTAACAAAATGATAGTAGAAATCACTTTGTTGTAAATAATATACCTATCCAACAAAAGAATATCACCCCTTTAACCAAAGAACCAACACCCATTTAGAAAAATCATTTCCATAGTAATAGACAAGAAGCCCACTTCAATGGGAGCAGAAAGGGAGGAGATAATTAGAGTCAAGAGCCAATCAAAAATCCATCCCATACACAAGAAACGATATAAAGGAGAAGAATGTGCAAACTAACAACCCTTCTCCTTCAGGAAATGAGTCCCCACCTCCATGGGAGGGTCTTCCACCTCTATAGGAATTGTGAAAATGGATGAAAAAAATTGAGTGTGCCAAGTCCTTACCATAGAAAGTAGAATATATCCCACCTCAATAAGGATCATCATATCGACAAACTCAACTATAAACATCAACCAAAAACAACCAAAGACAAAAATAAACCCTTAGAAACTATTAGCAATCAACTTACCACAAAAAGAAACAAAACTACTATTCATAATAGCTAAAATGTGTAGTTGAACAAAAAAAAGAAACATGACAATGTCAATAACATCTATCCTTAAACAACAATAAGGGAAAAAAAATTTAACCATAACCTATCCCACCAGACCACTAGTCACCACAAAACACCCACAACTAGAAATATGAATGAAAAAATCAATGCAACCATAGAACCACCAAAGATTATAGAGATACACAACTGACAAAAAATAGACCACAACTACCAACAATCCCTTAGGCTCAACAAAAAATAGGTCCACCCCAAGATCGGGATCAAGTAAGAAGTCATTCATAATGAAAGTATAAGCCTTAGCAAAGGAAAAGAGACGCCTTGCTAAACCAGAGAGGGATAAAACCTAGAAGCCTTGACCACCATTAGAGAGAAACCTCCATAGCCATGTATCCAGAACAATAATGTTTCCTAGATTTAGAAAGTACAGGCCCATCCAAAATCCTAGTCCTTGCTAGTACACAAAACTAATGCTTAAACAATAAGGGTAAAGAAATGACAAAATAGAGTGAAAAACTATGCAAGAGTAGGAAATAACTGACAAAATAATTAGCAACAAAATTATCCCTGTGACATTTGAATGGACAACCCTCCATGCCAATTAGATCCACCTAGATAAGATATTTCAAAGGTAGGAAACTACCACCAAACTGATAGACAGTTCCACAAACTCAAGTAGTGATGGAGTCAGGGACTTGAGGGACCTTATTAAGATCAATACAATCTGTGCTGCCAAGTCAATAAAGTGAAAAAATTGAATAGAACAACTAGAATGCATAGAATAGATGTCAATTTAGGCCTTCACATTATTAGAAAATCAAGATTTACATCATACTAGTCAAAAAACATGTTGGTTTAGATTCAAAGTATACATGCCTAATTACAATAGAAATTGAGATCTATCCTTGATGATAACCTCTAAAATACTTACTATGTAGAGCTACCTAAATAAAGAATAAATGTTATAATATATACAAGATCACAACTACAAGTTGGCCAAGTAGATTACATTCTCCAAAGAAGAAGAAAAAATATTACATCAAATAGGTTTGGACCCAAATAATAAGAAAACCTCCACATTGATATGAAATGAAGTATGATCATACAAGGAGGTCATCCATGATCTTAAGATCATAAAAAAATGCGCCAATTTGATTTGTAAGCCATAGGAAATCTTCACAAGACCAAAAAACTCAGATTTAGCTATTAGTGTGAAGCACAGATAGGTATGGTCTAAAAATTCAATAAATCTCTACTAAGATAGAATATATTGTGATTCAAACCTAGACATAGATTCCACATGATGTTTAGAATAAGCCAAAAACATTCACAAGAGGCAGGGAGATATCTAGGAGGAACACCATACAAAACAGTGAAATTGATAGTTAACAGGAACAAACTAAAAGCAAACTCAAAGGAAAAATATTTTTGGTTTATGCAAGATTGCTAAGATCCCAAGATGCTTCTACATTAGATACCCGGGGTTATTTGAAAAATAAGTCTCTCACTTTGATGCAAGAAGAAATCCATAATTGATCATCATTATGCTTCATTTTAACCTTCAACTTCCCTATCATTAGGGTCAGGAATATGAACTCACAAATAGAACTTCTCTGAACTCCCCAATTTGATTCCCATATCCTTTGCACTTAAAATACCTAGCGAACCAACTCACTGTCAAAATCAAACTATCTTTCATTTGAACTCTTATTTAGAAAATTTCTCTATCATTCATTAGTATCCTAATGATATGGTTGATCAAACTCAGCCATCTGTCTATCATCAAAAAAGATTTTGAAAACTTTACTGCCTTAAAAATTCGTCTGTATACTTCCTCTTTTACTATCACCTTTGTCTATAATTTTGTACAACCCAATCTCAAATCTGTCTTCATCTTCACTCTCGACATGTCCATCATCTTTCTCAAATACTTATCTCTTCCAAAGGAATACTTCCTCCTTTTCCATAACTTCCCTAGGTCAAATGCAATAACAACCTCTTTCACAAAAGTAACTTAATTAGTACCAACATTAGCCAAGAAACACAAGTCTACTCTTTCACATCCTATAGGTGATATTTGCAACAACATAGTCTACGACTCCCCATTAGTAACTTCAACATAATCACAAATGAAAACTCCATCATACTGACCAACAAATCCATTAGCATCAATACTCTTACTAGTGTCCTCAACAACAACAAGCTCTTCAACTAACCCAACTAGGTCATTACTTTCAACCAAAGGAAATTCAACTATACCAACATCCTCAATATCAACATCAACATTCTCATTATCACCTTCAACAATGAGACATTCTCTAACTTTCTCAATAGGTTCATTATGTTCCACCAATTCATCTGTAACAACTTCTATCACTTTCATACCTGATGCCAAAACATTTATAGATTATTTCACCTCCTCTTTTATCTCTACAACCTTTTTTTTTATCTCTTCTCTTTTTGAATTATCCTTCTAATAGGTCATAAGATCTTCTTCTTGATTGGTAAGTTCTATTTTTGTATCACTATCTTTATGTGATCTAATGCTTTCTTCATGTCTCTGATCTCTTGTTCTGGCTCTATTTTCCTTGCTGTGTCTTTCTCCTCTCTTTTTCTTTATTGGCTTCATCATTCTTGAACTCTTATATGCTTTAATTAGTTCCATCTCTCTAGCATTTCCACTAGCCATATTCACAAGCTCGAGTAGCTACTGATCGGATCCTCTCTTTTGTCACCCAAAAAGAAAATCATAGGTTACAAAAGCTCTCTTTGATAACACTTGATGCAATCATAGATAGGAGGGATCTCATTAAGATTGCTCCAATCCATGCAACAGAGTAAACACAATAGAAATAATTAATAGAGAAACTAGAATGCATAGAATACATGCGAATTCAGGCTTTTGCATTACCAAAAAATCAATATTTAGAAAATACTGACCCAACAACATGTTGTTTTACATTCAGGGCATACATGTCGGATTACAATAGAAATCCAGATCTATCCTTGATCCTAACCTCTAAAAGACTTACTACTGAGAGCTACCTAAACAAAGAACAAAGGTTACAATATATACAAGATCACAAGCCACAAGTCGGCCAAGGAGATCACATTGTCCAAAGATGAAGAAAACATATTATATCAAATAGGTCAAGATACAAATCATAAGAACACCTCCATATTGATATGAAATGAAGTGCGATCATACAAGGAGATTGACCACAACATTAAGATCATTGATCAATGTGCCAATCATATCAACAAGCCATGTGAAAGGTTCACAGGACCAACAAACTCAAATTTAGCCATTAGCGTGAAGATTAGATAGGTTCGACCAAAAACTCAAGAAATCTGCACTGAGATAGAATGCATCACACTGCAAACTCAGACATAGATTTCATATGATGTTTAGAACAAGCCGGAAGGTTTGTAAGAGCCAGGGAGCCGACTGGGAGGAATGCCACACAAAACATTGAAACTGACTAACAAGAATAGATAGAAAGAAAACTGAAAGGAAAAATCTTTTTGGTTGATGCAAGATTGCTAAGATCCCAAGATGCTCTTGCATCAAGTAGGAATCAATTGCACTAAGAAAAAACTACTTAGTATAAACAACAATCACACACATGGTAGATATAGAGAACTCTACAATAATTCTGACCATAGTTTAGGCTTCTTCAATAACATTAAGCATCATCAGCTTCTTTTTCACTAATGTTAGTCTTTGAAGAAAATGAGCCAGTCTAAATAATGTGGGCACAAAGAGATCTCATTCCAAGTCTGACATCCTCCTCGACGGGATTATACCTCACTCTAAAATCATCTTTGCTAGGGATGTAGGCCATAATAGGCCCAAGTAGTAACATCAGCAGGAACATCCGTAGACATAGGGAATCAACCAAACACAGACGCAAATATAAAAACAAATAGAGATAGGGAATTAAGTCTTACCCAAACTACATAAGTAGTAGTCTAGCTAAGGTTGGAAGAATAACATCTGTGCAAAGCTAGGAGCGAACATACACTTTGTTACATATGTAACTTTAATATTTATTAATAGAAAAGGAACTATTCATCAAAAAAAAAAAAATACTGTCAACATATATTATGAAAGGAAATTTTCTTCATACCAATATTTTAAACTAAATATACTCACCAAATAATATTTATTAACTTAAGCAAATTTAGTTATAATATTAAGAAAAAAATTAGAAAAATATCTCAAAATAATCTATTATTTATCTTCTCATAATACTATTTAAAAAAATATTTACTATAAAACTTAAATATTTCATTACACATATATTAAATTATCTTTTAAAATTTATTATTTTTAAATCAATATTTAAAATTAAATTCTGTAACTTACTATCAAATTATTTGCAAGTTTGAAATTTAAAATTATTTTTTCTTAGATGCTATGTTTTCTTAAGAGATCTTAAAGTTAAATCTCATGATATATAAAATGTTTACTAGATTAGAAAATATTTACCAAATTTTGACAACAAAATCCCTCTTGAAACAAAGATATTCTCACTTGCACATATTACCAATTATGGAGACAAGTAATGATTGTGACAAATGTAGAGAAAGCATTGATAAAATTGTTAAATTTTCTATAATGTGTGAATTAAAAATGCATATTCAAAAGTAGACTCTTGTCACAATCTATGATGTCAAGGAAATGCATTACATTAAACCTATTTTGGTTATCGTTCAACTATCTGAGCACTTACAACAATCAAATTATTTTCTCTCATCTGAAATTTAGTATTTAATATTAACCCTCGTCCTTAATTACCTATATTAATTTGTTTTACCTAATTCAACTAATTGACCTAACCGAAGATTCAATTGTTAATGTTAATTGATTTTCTTAAAACTTGCTTTAGAGACATTGCCGCATTCTCTCAATATTCGTTTCTATACATTCGCAGCTCTTGAACCTATTGGTATGATATATATAAAGGATAGTGAGATCAACATCATCCAATATTACTCTAACTATTTGAATTTTAGGCGTGAATAAAATCAGTAAGGAAATGGCACAGCAAGGAGAAGAACATCATATCCCTAATGAGAATGAAGAAGAATTTATCTACATGGTTGATGCTATAACTAACCTACACAATTTGGTGTGGGAATTGAAAAGTGAATTGAATAGAGAGGAAACGGCCTACGAAGCAGACCCGCAAAATCAAGCTGAGAACTTTGCATATCCTCTAAACATGTTTAAAAATGCTGTCGATTCTATACGGCAGCGGTCTGAGGATTTCAAACGCGAATTGAGCTTCTGGGAACAATACAAACCGGAGTTTCATTATAGAAAACACTGGACTGCGCTGGAAAGTATCCAAGTTAATTTGGATATAATAGAACATTGGACAGCATATATGGAAAAAAGTGTAGAGAGACGTAGGGAGAGAGTGATAAAACAAATTGTCGAAGATCTAACAAGCATAAAAATTTCAGAGAATGAAGTGAATGAAACTGTTATGTGTGCGATTTGTCTATCTGATTTTGAAGCGGCAGATGTACGCCAGTTGCTCTGCGATAAACGCCACATATTTCAGGAGGAATGTATTGGACAGTGGTTGAAGAGCAGAAATCAGTGTCCCGTGTGCAGGTCGGTAGTAGAAATGGACTATAAAAATAAATAGGCATCTCTCAAGTCATTAAAATCTAGTGGAAATTTTGGAATTTCACACTCCATCATTTTGAATTGGATGAGTAGATGACAAGACTTTACCAAATTTGCATTATATAGATTAGTTTTTTTGAGTGGAAATTATATCATCATTGCATTAATTTAGAAATTCTCTCTCCTTCCCTTCCTAGGGTTCAACTACTTAACTTTTCAATAGTGATTTTATAATAATTAACAATGACAACTTCATTAAATGGCAAGATTTGATGAGCCTATATCTATCTACTATTAGAGATACTGCTTTGCGATTCTTAGATTACAAGTATGTGGAACCCCCGAGACCTATGTCTGTGGATCAAATGGTGGACATGAAGAATCATAACATAATTATGATTGATATAGCTTCTTCACTCAGCTATTAAAAATTTGATGAAGTCAAAGACTGCCCTACTTCCTATGATATATGGAATAAACTGCATGATATCCATAGAGGAGATGACAATGTAAAGAGAGCCAAAGTAGAAAGTCTCACAGGTCAGTTTGATCAGATGAAAATGAAAGAAGGAGAAGACATTACAAAATACAGTGAAAGAATCAAGAAAAGTGTTAGTGCCATCAGAGCTTCTCGTGGAACAATTGAAGACAAAACAATGGTTAGTAAGGTATTGAGAACTTTAATTCCTATCTATGCAATTAGAGTTTCATCTATTTAAGAGATGAGGTGCAGTAATGATATAACCCTAGATGGATTGGTTGGAAGACTTACAGCTTTTGAGCTGGACAATTTTGACAATTATTCTCCTAATCCTAGCAATTTTGAGTCTGCATTCAAAGCTAAATTAAACCTTGGTATGATGGATAGAAATTCAAAAGGAAAACAGATTGACAGTGATAGTGATGATGATTCTGATGATGAAGATCTAGAAATCATTGAAGCACTACTTGCAAAGAAAGCTTCAAAAGGAAAAGAGCATTACAAAGGAAGAATACCATTGATTTTCTTTTCATGTGATGAGGTTGGTCATATTGCTGCTAAGTGTCCAAACAAGGAAGACAGAGGTGAGAGACAATTCAACAAGTACAAAGGCAAGAAAATTTTCAAAAGCTAAAAAAGCTACAAGGACAAAGGTAAGAAATCTTGTTATATTGCTAAAGATTTTGATAGTGATGAAGATGAAGATGAAATGGTTTAAATTGCTATTAAAGATGAGTCATAAAATGAAGAAAATGAAATGAATGTACTTTTCTCTCATATTAGCAAGAATGACACTTGGATAATTGGTAGTGTTTTTTCTCACCACATGACTTGTTATACAACTATATTTGAACATCTTAAGCACTACGATGGTGGGAGTGTGAGTTATGGTAATGATGAACCTTTCTATGTGAAAGGAAAAGGTTATATTTATCTAATTGAAGGAATCAAATGTGATAATTCTTATTGGGCTGAAGGACTAAGGGGTAATCTACTAAGTGTGGCACAACTGAATAACATTGGTTTCAAGGTAGAATTCATGAGTGGTAAGGCCAAGCTCCTGGATGGTAAAGGAAACCTAATAGGAACTGGAAAACAAACAAAAGTTAATCTATTCTATCTTGAACTCATTGAAAATTCATGTTTTATTGCACAAGTAGAAGAAACTTTGTTATGGCATAAAATATTGTGTCATGTGAATTTTGATAATCTGATCAACATAAGCAAGAAAAAAAGAGTAAGAGGTATTCCTATTTTGAAGAAACATTAATTGGCAATATGCAAACAATGTCAAATCGGGAAGATGGGTAAAACTAGTTTCAAGGGCATGAATTAAAATACAGAAGAAGTCTTGGAGTTAGTGTATACTAATTTGTGTGGACCAATTGGAACAATAAGTTACACAGGAGAGAAGTATTTCATTCTATTTTTTAAAGACCATTCCAGAATGATTGTTGTTATGTTTCTCAAAGAAAAATTAGAAGTTTTTCATAAGTTCAAGTGGTACCTTGCCAGAGTTGAGAAGGAAAGAGGAAAGAAACTCAAATGCCTAAGATCTGATAGATGGGGTGAATTCATATCTAATGAATTCAATCAATTATGCAATGAAATAAGAATCAACAAACAAGTATCTACCCCAAGTACACCACAACAAAATAGGATAGAAATAAAAGAAGAAACATACACATTATGGATTGTGCAAGAACCTTGTTGATTGAAAATAATGTTGCAACCAAATATTGGAAGGATTCTATCAACACTACAGTACACACCTTGAACAAAGTTCAACTAAAGAAAGTTACTAAACATACACATAATGAACTATGGTATGGCTATAAAACCAACATTCGTTATTTCAAAGTATTTGGAAGTAAATGTTACATCTTGAAGGAAGCAAGAAATGGAAAATTTGATGTAAAAGGTGATGAAGGTATATTCCTAGGCTACTCATGTAAAAGAAAAGCATATAAATGTTTGAATCATGCTACTCATAAAGTCATAGAAAGTGTACATGTAAAGATTGATGAGTTTGCATAGAGAAGTGAAGAATAGAGCAGTAAAGAGCCTAAGGAGTACATGAACTTTGTTTATTATGAACCTGATACTATACCTAAGACACATGCAATAATAATTGGCTAGAAAATATGTCAACCACTGAATTCATCAGCATAAACCTTGTTGCAACCTTTGCAACCCGAGCTTCTTGTTGTTGAAACTGAGTCACAGATAAAGAGAAACGAGTCTCAGATTGAACAAATCAAGTCTCAAATAGAAGAAGCTGAGTCTTAGAAACAGGCACCTGAGTCTCAGACAGAGGCACCTGAGTCTCAGAACATAATGTTTGAGCATGGTGAACCTAGTAGAGCAAGCCCAGAATCAAAGAGGAAGGAACCTATACTTGCCAAATATGTCAGAAGGCATCATGCACCTGAGAAAATAATTGGAGACCAGACAGAAGGTATAATGACAAGGAACAAACTTAAAGGTACATGTTTTCTTAGTGAAATTGAACCTAGAACCATTAATGGTGTGTTGAATGATGAAAGCTGGATAGAAGGCATGAATGAAGAGATTGAACAGATAGAAAAGAATAAAACCTAGACTCTTATACCTAGGCCAAAAGACAAGAATGTAATTGGTACTTGTATCATCTTAAAATGGAAGCACTTCTATTTTGGTATGTTTAGCACACTCTTTTAGTGCATTTACATGATAGATTTGTATTTAGGATGCATCTACACTTGGTAATTCTCCATTTGCACGTGAAATTAGGGTTAGGATCATGAGGATTCTCCTTGATTTCATTCTTTGTGGATCTATTTTCTAGGTAGGACCTATGTAATAGTCTTATCCTTCATCACATTTCTTCTAGGCCCTTGTTCCCTTTTCTAGCACTCTATTATGTTTTCCCATCAGACTAGTTCTCTGTCCAACTTGGAGACTGCACTGGCCCTCTAGGTTGACTAGCCTAAAACCTTAGGTTAGGATTGAAGTCGACCTTCACCTAGGTCAAGTTCAAGATCAGCCTTGACCTCTGTCGGGTTTTGGTTCCTTCTTTCAAATTTGGAACATAGTGGGGCCCTAAATTCAAAATTGGCCCCTAGATCCGAATGCAGAAGGGTTTTTATCAAAAATTTAATTAATTGGTCTCCTCCTTAGTTTGGTATTGTAATTTGACCATGACTCAAGGTGAAATTTGACTTAAGGTCCCTCACATTTCTCTAGGAGGATTACCTTGAAATCTCTATATAGGAACTCTCTTTTGCCTTCATTTAGGGGAAAAACAATGACACGATTGACACAATCATGACATGATGATGAGATGATGCAAGAAAAATTTTTGTTGACAAGTTATTTGAGACATTCATTAGAGAAAGAAAGAGTTCTTCCATCCTTCCTTCTTCTTTGATCTACCATTTTCAACATTCAAGCATTCAAAAGACACAACCATAGGGTAGCAACTATGGATTGTGAGTTTGGTAGGAGAAATTTAGCCTAGGGGGCTTGGTATGCTTTCTTTATCATATTCAAATCTATGCATTTCTCTCTCATTACAATTTATGCAAGGGTTTCAATCTAGAGGATTAGATCTTGGCATTGCACATTCAAATCTTTTTCCTAAGAGCAACACACACACATATTCTATTACATACGACTAATCATGGAGGTGGAAACCACCAAAATGGGGGTTTGACTAAGGAAAACCCTATATAGCCACCCCAAAACACCACTTTTAGATATCTACAATTGCTGTTTTGGGAGATGCAGAACACATTCATATACCCTTTTTAGCAAACTTTTGAGATCCACGAACAAAATTTCCGTCGAAGCAGTGGAAGTCAAGGTCAATATAAAGGGGCACAATTACACCCCTGTATTTGGGTCAAGGTCAACCTGGTTCAGAAAAAGATAATGTTTCTGCATTTTCTTCATCTTTGTGTTTTTGTTCTAGATCCAGTTGCCAAATTCCTATAAACCTTATATGGACACCAGAAAACAAGCTCTTTCAGATCTGCTATATTATGAGGTATGTATTTTATTCCATTATTCTTTTCAAACATTTCTAGATTTACATTCCTTATTACTACAATTAAATTTAAGTGGTTAATAGTGGAATAGGGTATCTTTTATGTGTAAATCTCAATTGTTCAAAACCCTATCTCAAGATCTCCATTTTCCCACTCTACATTTTGGTGAACCAGCGATAGACAACTCTCTCATTTTGGTGTTAAATTTTCATTTTATGTTAGGTCTTACATGCATTTATATTTCAAAATTAAAAATCACAAATTTCTTTAAAAGTACAAAAACATTTACATTTTTCATGCTTGTAGTGCTACTTTGTGTTCAACATGTATGATTTTTATTTTGAATACTTTGATGAGTCTTTTATTGCAAAAGAGGATAGATCCCCTAATGAGGTACATGGTAGTTTGGATGACAATTATTTTAATATGATCTCCATTGGTCCTATTCCTATTTCATCCTCCTCCACAACCTCTTCAATTGACCTTTACCGTATGATATGTGCATCGTTACCTTCATGTTCCATTATTTGCAACATTGATGCACCTAGAATGTTATATCCTAAACCTTTGTTGACAGTGAAAGGATGTCCTTGAATAAAAATAAAGGGTAAACCTAGAGATCCATTGGATTTATTTAATAGCATAGATTTCATTTCTCATGCTTATCACATACAAAATAACCCTTAGCCTACTGTTCTAGGTTCTTTACCTCCTTCTCAACCTATGCTTCCTCAAGAACCTAGGTTTCCATCTTCCTTTAAGGAGTATGAATGAGTTGAACAATTATGTGCTACTCCTGCTAAGATATCTTTATGGGAATTTCTTCAAACTTCTCTGACATATCATGAGGCATTGTAAAATACTTTATCTACCCTTACTTCTTCGCGTCTGAACCAAGAGAATATTAATTCCTTTTTGGAATGCATCTATACTATACCTTTTGTACCTCCTATTGTGTTTACCGATGATGATTTATGTTCTGTTGAGGTGCAGAATCAATATGATGCTCTTATGGTTGTTGTTTCTATTAATCAAAATGTCATTCACAAAACCTTAATTGAGAACGGATATGGGATTAATATTTATAGCATGGATATGCTTAAAGTGATTAAGGCTGATCTTACAACTATTCAGCCTAATAATGTCCATATTCGTGGGTTTGATAATATTGTAAATAGAATTTTGGGAATTATTACATGCTACATATTAAAGTTGGTTTGGTTATTCTCAATACACCTATTCATGTTATGCCTGGACCTCTCAATTATAACCTTATTTTAGGAATACCTTGGTTACATACTATGCATGCAGTTACTTCTACTCTTCATCGCAAGGTTAGGTTTATTTATAAAAAATTCATGTGTACACTACATGCGGATGATGCACCAAATCCTTGCTTAAATGTGGAATATGCTAAAGTTTCTAAACCTCTCCAACCAAGTAAAAAACCTTAAAGGCCACTTGAAATTAAAAAAACTGAAGCTCCATATTCTTCTTTCACTGGGGATGACTAGGGAATGTTGGACTTTAATCCTTCTTTTATTAGAGAATATAAATTTTTTGACTTGGAATTCATGAAACAACAAAGTGGGTTTGAAAAAGAAGTTTTTACTCCTTCCCACTTTCTGCAGAAGTAAAAAGTAACTTTGTTTCTGCTTTGATTGATGAAACAATTGAACCAATAAAACCTTATTGCTATGACATTGTGACATATGTGGCTCCTTTGACTCAATCTTATATGGCCAATAGATATGGTTATGGTTATCATCTTCTCAAGAAATCAGGATAATGAAATTTATGATTATACATATGGATGGGGTTCAATCCTTACAAAAAACCATCAGCTTTTCCTCTCAATGTTAATCATATCTATGGTGGAAATTTGAAGTTGGTTAACTCACTCCTCCTTGACATGGTTCAAAAACCTATCTTGGATGTTTTCCCTGAAGATGAAGTCGTTGAACATTTTTTAGGAGCTTATGAGGATCTTCCTATGTTTCATCACAAAATAAGGAAGCCCTATTGTCTAAAAACATAAGATTATTTTAGAGAACATGGTGAAAAAGATATTTCTCCTTTAACAATGGATTCTATGATACAAAGTAATTTACTATTAACTTAGAGTATTGAGGTTCAAGTGGATGAAAATTACTCTGAGAAAATGATCAAAATTTGGAAATGTTTGAATCAAGATGAAAATGATCAGTTGGTTTCCCTTTTACTTGAGTATATGGATATTTTTTTCTTGTACATATTCAGATATGTTGGGTTTAGATCCTAATATTTTTACTCACAATATTGTTCTCAAACCAAATGCTAAACCTGTGAAGAACAAAATCTGAAAGATGAATCTAGGAATTGCCTTATTACTCAAAGATAAAATTGAAAAATTATTGGGTGCTAGATTCGTCCGCTCTATTGATTACTTAGATATGATTTCAAACACTGTGGTCATTTCAAAAGGAGAAGATAAGATAAGACTGTGTACCGACTTTAGATATTTAAATAAGTCATCCTTAAAGATGATTTCTCGTTACCTAATATTGATATGATTGTGGATTCAATTGCGGGTCATGCTCATTGTATTTTATGGATGGATTTTAGATTATAATCAAATATTTATTCCACCCAAAGATCAAATCAATACTGCATTTATAATACCTTGGGGAGCATTTTGTTGGGTCATGATGCCTTTTGGATTAAGAAATGCGGGAGTAACTTATCATTGAGCCATGACTTTCAATTTTCATGATTACATTTATAAGATTCTTGAAGATTATGTGGATGATATTTTGGAAAAATCTATACAAAGAGCAGATCATGTTAGTATTTTATGACAAATATTTGAAAGGACTAGAAGTTACAATATGAGATTGAATCCTAAGAAATGTGCCTTTGGAGTTTATTCCAGTAACTTATTGAGGCTTATAATCTCTAAGAGAGGCAAAAAGGTAGATACTAGAAAGATTGATGCTATTGTTAATATGCCTCCACCTAAGAAAATTTATTAGTTACAAAGTTTCCAAGAAAAATTCAATCTATTCATTTCTTTGTTTCCAACTTAGCTATAGAACTGTTCCTTTTACTTCCTTGCTTGGAAAGGATACCACTTTCAACAAAGGATAATTTTCCTGAATCAGCAACAAGGAACATGTATAATCATATTAGGAAGCTTGTAGCATGTTATATCATTTTAGGATATACTCTTTACAAATGATCTTATTATTTTTTATTGATAAGATGTCTTGGTAGAACCAAAATTTTGATAGTTTTGGCAAAAGATCATTCTAGTTCTTGTGGGGGACATTTTGTTGGAAAATCTTTACTCAATAAACTTCTTAGAATGGGGTATTATTGGAAAACAATGGAACATGAATCTTTCATTTTTGTTAAGAAGTATCCTCAATTTCAAAAACATGGTAACTTGATTCATGCTCCTGCTCGTGAGCTTCATAATTAAGTGGCTCCATGGCCTTCTAGTATTTGGGGTTTTTATCTTATTGGAAAAATCTCACCACCTTGTTCTCAAGGACATACGTACATCCTGACAGCTACAGATTAATTTATAAAGTGGGTGGAAGCTGTCCCTCTATGTTCAACTACCGTGGATGTTATTTTTAATTTCATTCTTTACAATATTATAACACGATTTGGTATTCCTTCAATGATAGTTTTGGATAACGGTACCTCTTTCAAGAATGAAGAAGTCATGAAATGTTTGGAGAAATATCAAATTCAACATAGATTTTCAACTTGTTATTATCCTGAATCTAATGGTCAAGCTGAAGCATCAAATAAGATCATTGAACAAATTCTGAAGAAAACAGTTAATAAGCATGCGAAAGATTGGCATACCTAACTTACCTATGCTTTATGGGCTTATAGGAATAGTGTTCGTACTGCCACAGGTACTTCTCCTTATAATCTTGTCTAGGGTATTGATGCTATTATGCCTTTGGAATTGGAAATACCTTCTTTACATATTTCATTTCATGGGATAATTGACAAAGATACATTTCAAGAACAATGATTACAAGATTTAGAAATGTTGGATTAACAACGAATAAATGCTTTGGAACATATAAAGACTTATCATAAATCACTTCAGAAGTAGTATAACAATAAGGTAATTGGATGATCATTTTCAGTGGGTGGTTTAGTGCTATATGAAAATCAAATAAATGTGAATTCTTTACCTTGTGAAAAAGGAAAGTTTAGCCCTAATTAGTTTGGACCTTTTCTTGTAATTGAGGACTTTGGTTCAGGTGCTTACAAAATTCCTGATATGGATGGTGTGCCTCTTAAGGAACCTATCAATATTATGCATCTAAAAAATTATTACCCTTAGTGCATCAGTCCTTCCTTGTGTATTTATGTATTCCTTATAAAATAGTTATGTTTGTTTTATAGGTTATGTGATTTTAAAAAATTACATTTGAATACATTTATACACATTCTTTCTTTCTGTTAAGTTTTATGTTATTAGTGAAAATATAGTAATCAATCACAAAACTAACTAGAAAAGAGTGTTTTTCATCAATATATAATTTTGTTCATTTTATGAGTTTTGATACATATGTGGCACAATGCCCTATCTATCACTCTCTCTATCTCTATGCTCTGATGGTTGATGGCTCCCAGATCTCTCTAATCTATGATGTGAAGATGCAGATCTTTGTATGATATTCCACAAGTGGATCCTGAACATGCTAAGATCATATACATGCTCCTATTATCTCCGTAGGTCAACAATCATCCTCTCCTCTCTCTCTCTCTCTCTCTATATATATATATATATATGTATAACCTCAGCTCTCGCTACACAAAAGAAAAGATGTCGGCATGCCAGCCAGGATCTCTGTGATGAATGGGGAACTCTCACTCACTGACTGGTAGTTGGTAGGACAAGAATTTACCCTTCAAGACCTTGGATATGAAGCTCCTCCAATCTACTACACTAGTTGTAGAATTAAAACATATATGTCATTTGGTATCTTTTTATTCAAAAATTAAGTTAAATCTTTCAATAAAATATATGTTCTCAACCTGGATCTCCCTCTAGGATATCACTAAAGGGTCTAGATCATGGGGGCATGGGGTGACTACTCTCTCCAGGCTCACTATGTCTAGGTCTTTGAGGTGGTGTCTTTGTATGGGCGCGTGGAGGTCATCATGATCTCAGTGGTGTTGAATGAATAACCTGCTCATCCACATTTGTACTACACATTAGGAGCATATTGTCCTCTCTCACCTCTTCTCTCTCCTCCTCCATGGGATAGCCCTATAAGGTGGGCTCCTCCTCATCTTTGTGATCCTCCTCCTCCTTTGGTATGTCACTATCTTGATGTGTCCTCTTTGAAAGTCCTAGATCACCTGTGGGATAGTCATCAGGGAAGATGGGGTGGGTACCTTCCAGACTCCAGTATCTGATGTAATCCTTGTTGATCCCTGACTGGGCTACATTAGGGGCTACCTCTATATCCTCTCTCTCATATGTATCATTGTCTATGATGTCTTCTACTGATGGCTGATGTATAGCATTGGGTCTCTGATAGAATCTCATCAGATGTGTGTACTGAGGTACTACTCTGGGGACCCCCTATACAAGACTAAATTGTCTCATCACTCTTTCATAGTGTGTGCAAGAAAATACACCTTCATGAAATTGAGATTAAGAATAACAATTCTGTGGAAAGATAGTACAAATTAATCTAAGAATTGAAGCTAAGAATCTATATCATCTCATGGTTCTCTATCCAAGCTTTGTTAAGAGAGCTCTTAGGCTTAATCTCTCTCAAGGAAAATCCTAGAATGAGATATGAACGAAAAATGAATGCTCAAATCTAGCTAGAATTCTCAAAATGCTCCAAGATTATGTTAGAAAACAACAAATGCTCCTAAACATGATATGCTAAAATGCTATGCAAATGCTGAAATACTCTCAAAAGCTCTCCAATACTATCAAATGCTCTTAATATGCCTATAATAAGGATGCTTTTCCTCTTGAAATTCTTGGATCCCAAACACAAAGGAAATGGCTTGTATTTATAGCATTTTCCCAAGGGTAGGGGGTAGTGTGAGTTGATCATGATCAAAGTTTGGTTAAGTCAAAAGCTTTGAGGTGCTCTCAAATGGAGGGAAAATTGGTTGGTTATCTCAAAGATATTAGGAATTAAATAACTCCATCATTTAATTAAATTAGCCATGGAAGGGTGATTGGGTTGGATTTAATCTTTTTGATTTGAACTATACAATTGAGAAATCAATTGTATAATTTGATTAATCCCTTTAGGCTTGAATTTAATTATTTGATTTCATGATTATTTGATTCTTGTAATTTTATTTAATTTTTGTCCATTTGTTTTGATAAATGTCCATTTGATTTGATCCATTTTTTTTGCATTGAGATGAGATTTTAAGGCATTTGGTTGAGATTTATAGTTTGGAATGTTTGAGATACACCTGGTCAATTTTAGGTGTCTACAAATGCCCCTCTTTGAATGGATGTGTGAAGCACATTGATTCAATGTTGATGAGCTAATTGGCTGATATGAAAACCTGATACGAAATCTTGATATGAAACCCTGATATGAAACTCTGATATGAAACCCTGATATGAAACCCTGATATGAAAATCTAATATGAAACCCTAATATGAAAATGCTGATATGAAACTATAATATGAAAATATGATATGAAACCCTGATATGAAAACGCTGATATGAAACTCTGATTTGATGCTCTGATAAAGTTTGAAATTTTAATGCCCCAGATTTGATATAAGATATGATACAGAATCCTCGTTTGATAATATGATGATGCCCCTCAGAAATGAAATCATATTGATCGTAAGTAAAAGTTGTTGAACAAAGTTGATAGAAGAGATCCAAGATTATTGCATTTCTGATATCAATGATATTTTGGAAATATATCGAACAAATGCCCCACTATGCAGAATATGTAGATTAGGTTTGACTAGGTCAAAAATCTCACAAAATAGGTTAAAATAGCTTAAATAGGTTGAAAAACCCAAATTTACTATTCATTTTCACTTTTTACTATTGAGATTTTGCTCTGAGCCTCTGACGATTGACAGCAATGGTGGTCCCCATTCGAGAGCACAAGTTTGAGTGAGCGTGTAGATATCAGAGACCTCCTGAATACGGGCCTCTGGTGAGTGGTTCAAACCCCCTTAGTGCATTTCTTGCTTTTAAAATAGCATTTAACACTTCTTTTTATTGCTTTGTAGGAAAATTTTAGCAAAATGTCATGTAGAATAGGTAAAATGCCATGTAGGGCAGAGAAAAGCTACCTCCATGCTATGAAAATCCGTGTAGGTGCAATCCTTAGCCGCATAGGAGCTAGGTCAAAATTGTCACCCAAAAAGTAATCAACCGCTTTGAAAAACCCTATTTTTTAAAGGTTGCGTATGAGTGTTTAAAGTCATGTAGGCCTGTAAAAGGCTACCTAATTAGTAAAGCACTACCTCTGAGTTGTAAAGAGCCACTTTTAAAGATTAAAATGTCGCGGGGCTTAAAAAGCCATGTACACTAAGTGAAGTGCCGCCTACCATAAAATTAGAAATTTGATATAGGAAATAGATGAACTCAGTTTGATTGATCAGCCAAATGACCCAATTAGATTCCAAGCTAGAAAATTTTCATCCCAAAATGTCACGTAGTGTTTAGGATATTAGAAAAGTCATAATGATCAATATTTGATAGGTCAATCAAATATGATTAAAAATGATGACAAATTGTCCTTGTGTCTCACGATATAGAGGTTAGGAGCAATAAGTTGACACACTCAAGTTAGAGAAAAGATAGATTTAATGTTTTTTGATTGACTTAGAATGGTTCACCAAGAGAAAAAATAACATGATGCACTTTGTTTCAAAATTTAGGAGCATTACCGCAAGTTGCGGGTACAAGTTGTAGCGTTATGGATTTTTGATTTAGTAGATGAGCTTACGCCTCCTGAGCGGCATACTATTGAGACATGTGGACTCAGTTTCCTATTAGATATCCCTTGGTTTCAACTGAACTGAGGTTTGTTGAGAGCAATGGCAGAGAAATGGCACTCTGACCATAATACATTTCATTTACCTCTGGGCGAGATGACTATTACGCCAGAGGATGTATATAGATTATTGAGGATCTTGACTCATGGAGAGTGGGTGTATTTTGATTCAGTGTATGATAGTAGTGTTTGCAAATGGGTGTTTGGAGATAACACCATTAATGATGATTGTATTACTTGGGCATAGTTTGCCTCATTTCCCACTTTACCAGCATTATTAGGATTTGTGATTGGGGGATTACTTTTTCCAAATAGGAGAGGTCATGGTTTCATGGTCGGATGGGGCCAGATTTTAGAGGACCTGATTGCACCTCCACAGAGATTGGATTGGGGATCTTGTGTTTTGGCTCAATTGTATCATGATCTCCACGAGATTGTGTATCGGTATAGTGCAGCTATTTTTATAGGTGTGGTACTATTATAGTTATGGACATGGGAGCATTTGCCTATTATGAGGCCAATCTCAGGTCAAGTTTGGGCTCGTGGTTATCCTTATGCATTTCTATATGATGGCATGGTTGTCCACCATCGTCTGGGAAAGGTTGATTTTTGGAGACGTACCATCAATGATATCGATCAGGTAGTATGGAGGCCATATCTATAGTGTGAGAGGTGGCGGGAGGATGATGACGAGTTACCATATATGTTTTCACCTCAATGGATGATAGGTCAATCACCATTAGTGATTGAGATATTTTGCAATGGGAGAGTACTCCATCAGTTTGGTTAGATGTAGGATATGCCATGAGGTATGGCACTTTATGCCAGGGTATAGGCTAAGAGATCGATGTGAGGAGCACAATTTGACTACCGATCAACTTGTTTGCAGATAGATCAGCTCAGGTATGGGGTATGGGATATGATGCCACAGGTTGTAGATGTAGGGATGTCGGCTGAGTATCATGAGTGGTTCTTGCAACATCAATTCATTTGATTCACTGATCTAGTAGGACCCATTCCTAATGTGGATGAGCTCTTAGATGATGATGGAGATGATGGTGACGATGGGGATGATGGCGATACACCACGCAGGTGCAGAGTGCAGAGGGTACCTATAGAACCTCAGGTATAGAGAGCAGCTTGACCTCGGATGAGAGGTGGACATGTGAGAGGCTGAGGTGGTGGATTTAGGCAGCCTAGGCAGAGATGATCTTGAGCACATGTAGCTTAGGATCAGGTTCCTTTGAAAGTTGATGCAGATTGGGCCAGACACAGACATAGACATGCCCAAGTGGCTAGACAGGTTCTAGTTTAGGGACATATACCACAGGTGGATCCACAGGTCAGTATGGCATAGGTGATACCTCAGGTACCCTTAGCACCTTAGACACCACATGCTCCTACAGCATCACAGGCACCTCCAGTTCCTCCCATTATAGATGATATAGTGCAAGATGTTCAGGGTTTATAGGAAAAGATGATTGCAGTGACAGCTAGATTGGATCAGGTTACGACTATGTTGCTGCAGTTTTTGGCTACTCTGGCTCAGTTACCTACCAGTGCAAGCACGAGTCAAGCACCTCCTAGTGCATAGGATAGAGCAGGTGACAGGGATCCTGATGGTGCAGGGGGTTCAAGCATAGGTTTAGCTGGAGATGGATCAGGTGCCCCTACTGGGTCATGAGAAAGATTTGCACCGATGATATATAGCATTGATGATGTATCATATGTATTTTTTATCAGGACTTTGATGTTTGGACTATTGTATTGATGCACCTTTGATGTACTGATTTTTGTTATAGACATTGATGATTGACATTTATCTATGATGATCTTTGATTCCTCATTTGATGATGTTATGACATTTTCTTTTATGCATATCTACATGTTTCTATGATGCATTTATTTCTATTGTGCTATGGATGCAAATATCTTAGAGTAGGACATAGATAAGTGGTGTATGCACCCTAAAATGGTCGCCTAGACTTTGGGCCCCATTTATCATTTTATCAAATTTCCTGAATCAATGCTTTGAAACATTTTCAATTCAAATCAATTTCCTCGATCAAATTGTAATTAATTCAATTAGTTCAATTATTTCAATATTTCCTAAGGTTTAACCATTTTTATTTAATTAAAATATTTAATCTCCCTTTTAATTAAATAAAATTCCTCTTATTTAATTGAAAGATTTAACCTCCCTTTAATTAAATAAAATTCCTCTTATTTAATTAAATTCAATTCCTCCCATTTAATTAAATAAAATTATTCTAATTTATTTAATTGAAAGAAAACCTCTCTTTTAATTAAATAAATAAAAATCTCCACTTAAACCACTTTATTTGTTGAAAAAGGAAATGAATTAAATAAAAATCCCTTTTTCAACACCCCCTTCTAAGTGGTGGGTTTTTGCCTCTTAATCGTAGCCTTTGATTTTTGCCTCTTAATCTCAATCATTCACTTTCCTTTAAAAGGAGACCTCTCCTTCTCATTTTCATATTTAGAATTTTTAGTATTGTTATGTTGCAGGTTTGGAGAGAAATTTTGGAGGAGCATTTGAGCATTTGAGCTTGGATATTGCAACTTCTCTCTTCTTGTCTCATTCTTCTTGCATTCATGGCTACTCA
>MU227937.1:487660-537191 GCA_018584345.1 Thuja plicata | reverse complement strand
CTTGGTCTTGATAATCCAGTATAACAAGGGAATCATCTCCAGGTTGTGGGACCTATGCTAACTGAGATGAGACCTCCAGGTTCTAGGCTGGTTCCTCTTGGATAATCACCTTAATTTGCTTCTTGAATAGGGAAATAAAAATTTTGAGGGAAAGGGATAGAAGGAATGCATGGAAAGGGAAATGACTGAAAGAAAACTACCTACTAGGTGATACATCGAAAATAGGGCTTGGATCTCAGTATAGAGGAATGAAATTAATGGAAGAACCAGGTCAAATAAGTCACAACTCACTAGGTAGGCTTGCATAAGTATTTCATAGGAGGGTCTGAACAAAAGACTCAACCTATGACCTGCAAACAAACATCCTTCTCTGCAACCAGGTGTAGGAATGAGACAAGACTGCTAGGGGCTGAAGTATACCCACAAAACATCTAAATCGGATCAAACACAATAACACACAGAATTGTAGAAAATCAGAAGAACTAGGAACCCCAATGCCCATTAACAACATTCATAGACTTTGATCCAATAAGAGATGATACAAACAAGGAATCATATGGATATGAAGAAATATCATAGAATACCTCCAAAAGCTTGCATGATCAATGAGAAGATTACAGAATGTAAAAAAGCCAGAGGGCATAAGAATGCCTCAGATAGCTCCAAGAAAGAATCAAATTCTCCTTACAAAATGCCAACTCTAAGCACTAAGGCTCTCCAAGAACTTTAAATACCTCCATTGCACACAGGCAGGAGTTCCAAAACCTAACTAGGGTTACAGATTTACAATGTACTAATTGACCCTAGGACAAAATCCAATCTGGCCATAAATGTGCACCAAGTGAATCAATCAGATCATACTTTCATTCTTGCCCATCCCTGTACTTGATCATGCCTGCAAACACGTAACCTGGACTCATCAGCCCCACTCTCACAAAAAGGCCCTGTCATGAATGCTTATCAACTGATCACAATTTCCCAAGACAATAATTTACCATGACGGCCGTCCAAACCTCCAGAAGAGTCACAAAAGTCACTGATATGCAATAACTTTTCTGCAGATTTTAACAGCGCATCTTTTGACTCCGTCAAAGCTGATCTTTTCTCCATAAAATATATGATTTCCCTCTGAAAAGATCTCCCTTTCTCTTTACCGACAATGAAACAAATCTAACCAAAGATCAGATTGTTTCGTGCATAATTCTCTGCAAGTGGAAAAACCTCTGATTAATTCTGGAAATCCCTCTACAACTGAACAAAACACCTTGAGCTCTGACAACCTCATCTACATCATCGTCGCACAGTCGTGAGCTATTCTTTCTTCCTTTTTTGATTTTGAGCGACTAAGCGACGAGCTCCTTATTCATTACCTTTTTTGTGATCGCGGACTCACGAGCAACTTTCACATTTTTTTGCTTTCTGTGTGAGTAGGCGACAATCCCTCTTTTTCATCAATCGCTCAGTCGCGAGCCATTCCCTGCTCACTTTGAAACATTGGTGATTGAGTGACGAGCAGCTATCTTTTATTGGTCGCGCAGTCGCGAGCTCTCTTTTTATTCACCTTTTTTCTCAGCGACCATGTGATGACACATTCTTTGTAGCTCGTCGCAGACCCGCAGATAGATCTCCTTTTGTCCTCATTACTCAGCGAGTGTACAACTAGTCCTGCCTTTGTTGATTGCATAGTTGTGCTCCATTTCCTCTTTTATCTTTTTACTTGACGGCTACGTGAATAATCCTTGCTTCTACTCGTCGCATGGTCGTGAGCTCACAGTCTATCATTCCAAAACACTAGCGAGTGCGCGATGAGCTCGTCAATCACTATGGTCACTCCGTCGCATGACTAGAATGACCCAACCTGGATAGCTCGCGATTACACGATGGCTCATTTCTTTAGCTCATCGCATACTCGGGAACGGATCAGACTTCTGTAAGAATAGATCATGATTGCGCGACGACTGCGATTGGCAACTCGTTGCGCACTCGCGCAACTTAAAAACTTGAGTCATAAATTCACCGCGATTGCGCGATGAGACAAGAGTAAGACTTTTTTTAAAAAAGGGGAAAGCCATTTTTGGGCAGGAAACACAGAGGATGGCCAAATTGCACAGGAAGGGAAAATTTGGGCAACAATGCCATAGTTGGGTTTTCACCTTCGGAAACATCCTTTATTTTTACTTTTTTGGGTCTAGCACTGCCACATGGTGGTTTTCACCACTAGACCTTCTCATTTTTTTGTATATTTTCTCTTCATTTTTTGGATTAAGAGGTTGAACACCTACCCCTATCATGTCCAGAGTGAATTCATTGGTGGAAGAATCAGGTTCGACCGCATTAAGGTATAAGGCCATTGTATTATCATTTGGGAAGTAGAGTAAGTCATTTGACTCGGACAGATCCCAATTGATAAGTTTAGGATGCATTAAGGATAAATATTCATTGATAGGACTTTCATTTGAAGGAGTTAAGGACATGACTTCATTGGATGGTTCATACATTGTATCATCATGGTCTATGACATGTGCCTCTTCAAGATGGTCCATGGAAGAAGGATCAAAATTATCTTCATCAGAGTCCTCTAGGATTTCTATGGGAAAGAAAGCATGTGGATTAAACACTAGGTTAGAATCTCCCACCCACAAAGGTACCCAAGGTTCACCTACCCATTGAGTGAAATGAGGTTCTTGTTCTATGTGGACTTGTTGAGGTTCACTTGATGTTTGAGTTGAATTCAAACTTTGAGCCATGTGTTCGTCATTCTCAACTTTAGGAGGAGTTGCATAAGTGTGAATGGTATCAACCTCTATGTCATGAAAAGATTCTTTGGACAAGGAATCCCACTCATAGTCTCTAGATTCATCTTCACTTTTAGAACCTACCATATGAATATGTGCATGAAAATCATGCATGGGACTTGAAATTTCTCCTTTGTGTTGAAAGCCTATGCCGACTTTCTCTTCTTTGGCTCACCAAACTGGTTCAATAGGTTCTAACAACCCTCTATGTCAAACTCCTAAGGGTCCTCTTCCCTTATACCCTATTCTCTTCATGATATCAAATCCTTTTCCACATTGATCAAATTGGATATTGATATGTTGCACCCTTTCATTGGAATTATCTGAATTACCATCCTCTTTATAGAGCCATTGTAAGACCTCATCATCTTCTTTGTCTATTTCTTGTTTTTCACATTCCCTCACAAAATGGAAATTGTACTTATGGGGTTGATGATCTTTAGATGGTTTCCCATGTGTTTTTAGAGATGTAGGTAAATCAAAGAGGGAAATGGAATATTCCCCTACTCCTTTTGAGTTTATTTTACATTGTTTCTCAAATTGATGCATTAGGTCACTCATCTTTTCATAGCGATCTTTCTTACTTTGATCTCTTTCTTCCTTAGTGGGTTTAGAAGATTCCAATCTTAATGTTGAAGTATGGTCTGAAGTATCTTTTGAATTTGAACCCTCGTAACTCATCTTTTCTTTTCCCTTAGTCGATGTAGTTGAGTTAGTTTGAATAGGGTTAGGAGTAGATGTGACTTATGATGTTGGTTCTGAATTTTCCTCTTTGGCTTCTTCCATGGTAATATTAGGGATAAATCTTTCCCTATTATGATGAATATACAATTCATGACTTGGCTTTAAAGTATTACAATATTGGAACGGGTTTCAATCTCCTCCAATTGTGATCTCCTCCCCTAGGTATGGAAATTTTATGCATTGGTGATATGTAGAAGGTACCGCTTGCATATCGTGTATCCAAGGCCTTCCTAGTAGGATGTTGTAGGTCAATTTCATGTCAAGGACCTAACATATAGTGTCCATTTTGATAGGTCCCACTTGAATTGGTTAAATGATCATACCCTTTGAAGATCTTTCCTCTTCGTCATAAGCCTTAATAGTTATTTGCTTCTTTAGATCAATGGAAGACTTGGATAACCCTAATGACTTGACAAGGTTTAAAGTGCAAATATTTAGACCAGGCCCACCATCTATGAGAAATCTCTTAACCTTGTGTCTTTGGATTAATACCTCTATATGCAAGGGTAAGTTTTTAGGATGAGTGATAGACATGTCATCTTCTTCCGAAAAGGAAACACAGTGAGGGGCTATGAGGTGCCCTACCATGTTCTAAAATTTGTCTTCCTCCAAGTTTATAGGAACCGTGGTCTCACACAAGGCTTTTTCTAGAATCTCCTTGTGATTAGGAGATAATTTTAACAACTCCAAAATTGATATTTGGGCTGGAGTATTTTGCAATTGATCCACCAAACTAATAGGCTTTGTGGTGGGTGGTGTTTGTTTAGCAAAAATAGTTGGTGTCTTAGGACCAATAGTAATAGGAGTAACCCCTTGTAGGGTAATCTTTGAGGCTTGCCCCCTTGTGATGGCATTAGCGAACCCTTGAATAGATTGGTCTTCTACCACAACAACATTGATGATATTGTCATAAGTATGTGCAAAGTTAACATTATGACTGCCTTTTACATTATTTGCATTGTTTCCTCCATTGTTGGAATTAGAAGATTCTCCCTTTTCATGCTTATAAAAAGGATTTTTAAAGGCTGTGTGATCTTCATTAGTTTGAGGTTCGTCCACCTTTATGACACCGTTGTCTATGAGATCTTGTACCACATATTTGAGACGTAGGCAATCATTGGTCTTATGTCCCATATTTTGATGATAGTCACAATGGTTGTTCTCATTCCACCAGTTTGGCTTGATGTGAGGTTCATATGGTTGAGCCTTTCGTAGATTGATAAGTTTATTTGCAATAAGTGTTCTTAATGCATTTTCCAATGGTTCACCCAAAGTAGTGAATTTCCTCTTGGGTGTAGGTGCAAAGACCATTTTAGGCTTAGAAGCCCCTTGATTATTCCCAAAGTTTTTATTAGTGTTGTTGTTGAAGGGCACTTTGGGTGCTTGATTCACATTATTGGCTTGAACTGAGTTTTGAGTGAGATTAAAAGGGATATCATTTAAAGTATTAGCCTCCACCACTCCATCATTAACCACTCCTTTATTGTTTTTATTCTTTGTCTAGTATCGACTGTTGTTGTTGTTTTTGTTGTTGTTACTCTAATTTTGATTGGTGTCGGAGGTATTGTTGTTGTTGTTATTCTTGTTATCTTTGTAGAGTTTCATTTCTCCACATTTTACCAATACCTCTTCTATTTTCACCCCATTCTCAATTAAGTCTTGGAATGATCTAGGACATTGTAGCCTTAATTGATAGTTCATTTCATGATTCAAGCTATTCAAAAAAATATCCATCTTTTCCTTTTTGGGTACACTTTGAGGGTATCTAGAAAATACCACTCTCCATCATTGTAGGAAAAGTAGGAATCCCTCTTCTTCTCATTTCTTGGTTTTGCATAGATTAAGAATTGTAACCTCATGTTTGATGTTATAAGAATAGTGAGTTACAAATTTAGAGGCCAATTCCTCAAAGGTTCTAATGCCGGAGGGTAATTTTGAGAACCACACCATTGCCATACCTCCCAAACTTCTAGGGAATAACCTCATAAGGTAAGTCATGTCATGCATTAACTCTAGACTTAGGGCACAAAATTCCCTTAAGTGATCTTGAGGATCAGATGTTCCTTCATATTTATCATATTTCAGATAAATAGCATTTGTTGGAAATGGTATCATGACTAAAGACTTGTCGAATGGAAATGGACACAAGGCTTCAATAGAAAAAGGTTTAGGAGCCCCACTTTGTTTTAATGTGTCTAATTGTATCAGGAAAATCTAGAATTATTTACTCATGACATCAATGGGGTTAGCCTCTACTTCTTCTTGTTTGAGTTTGGTGACATCATAATTGTGTGGAAGCTTGAGACCCGTTTGTGCTAGGTCTAGGAAGTACTTCTCTTTGTCTTTTTCGAACACTTTTTCCATGAGTTTCATAAAGAAAGGGCTTTGCATAGCCTCAGTAACCTTTTCATCATTTAAATCTTCATCATTAGGGTCTATATTACCCCCATTGTTGGTATTTTTCATCCATTGATTTTTAGGATCCATGTTTGTCCCTCCATTGTTATTGTTGTTGGATCCTTTGTTGTTAGGATCAACATTTACTTGTTTGTTCATATCCTTGTTCACATGATTAATCTGATCAGGATCTATATGACCAAATAGAAAAGACATCCTTTGTTTTGTTTCTTTGATGGGTTTGTATAAGGGATTTACAGAAAAAGGATCACCCAGAAAGGGACACTCTTGTCTCAGATAAGATCTGTCTAGTTGTAGGGTAGTCTTGATGTAATGGGATCGAGTAAAAATTGGCATTCACATATGTCAAATGAAGACCTTAGGTTTCAAACCTGCTTAAATGTCCAATCCGTGTATAAATTTGCAAAATTCTGAATAATAGTGGATTCTGATCAAGTTAGGTATCCACAATGATAGAACGTCCAAAAGGGTATCCAAAAATCAAACTTTCTTATTTTCAATCCTTCAGAAGATACCCATTGTTTGCCCTTTTAAAATTTTGGGTGGCTCTTACCTATGTGTAGGCGGCCTTTAAATGTTAGCAAGCTAGAAAACATGTACACAACGCTCTGTAGTTGGTAGGCGGCGTTTGTCTGTTGACAAGCAGGTTTGAATTATTTGTACACAAATCTTTCTAGTTAATACACAATTTTTTAATGCTTGTAAGTGACATTTTAAGATTGACAAACAGCCCAATTTTATTTTCAAGCGGCTCTGAAATGATCATACGCGGTGCTTTGCTAATAAAAGTTGATTTTAAAAATTTTATTGATATTTTCTAGGTTTAAAAGTTTAAATTCTTTGATCAGATTTATCAAAAAATATTCTTACGTGAAAATGAAGTACAAATTCAACACACACATAAAATTTGCACCATATCCCTAAAACCCACACTAAAAGTGTATGTTCTCAGATGTTTTAACAGGTTTGCACAAGAATGTCTTCCAAGCAATCTACCTTAGCGTCAACAAATTTGGCTTTTAATCATGGCTCTACAAAGGTAGGTCTGCTACTTTGTGAGGTCTCAAAACTATTTCATTCTAAACCTTGAAAAGATCCTTTACCCCTTTGAGGGCTTCCCACATGCACAAAAGTATGATTTTGTGCAATCCCAAAGGACTACTAGCGGAAGTGAGGATGGCTTGCACAAGTTTTATTCACTTTTTGATTAAGTAAAAGTGCATTATTTATAGTGGGTCAGACGATGTTGTGGTAAAATCAAATATCTCTAACTTTGGCTCATTCCTTCTCACCATCCTCATAAGGTGATTCTTGGGAGGTAGGCCCTTTAAATCTCTATTTAGCTAGCATGTTCATGAAAATAAAGAATTGAACTTAGTTCAACAAGTTTGGGAATCTGATTCACTCAAAGAGTGAAGAGCATATCCCGATTGTTTTTCTTTGTTCCAAACACCTCAAATAGATCTATTTATTTTCAACCTCGTGACAAGGAGGTTCTTAGAAATGAAGTGTCTGTTTCAATTAATCTTTCCTTTCTTTTGACTACCCAAACTTTGACACTTTTGGCTTCTTGATCAACTTTGAAAAGTTGAGAGCATATACCTAATGTCTTGTTCGAATAGAAAATAGTAAGGTTTCCTTATTTATACTAGATTCAAATGAATTGCCACAAGTTAAGTAATGCAAGCTTGATTAGATAAGTACCTAATTTTTGAAGCTAGCGAGGCTAGGTGCATTTTTGAGTATTTTGGCTTGTTTTTACTCACCTAGTGGCGATCGTTCCCACTCCATCTCCTCCAACAAGTTAGTCAGTACAAAGTGAGCTAAAGTAAAGGAAAATTGGAAAAACCCAAAAGACAAAAATACCTCCTAAAAGCTCTTTTAAATGAAAGATTTATCAATTAAAGCTTTAAAGAAGTAAGCATAAAAATCAATTAGAGAGTAGGACATTTTTGTTTATAAGAAAAGAATACCTTAATGTAGTGATCATACAAATGCTCTTCCTTGAATAAACTCTCTAGTAAATTTTTTGTATGTATTTCCTTATCGTTCTTGGTTTTGATTCTTACCTCTTTGCTAGGCTTTGAGATACGCTTCTCTGGTTTTTGCACCTTTGCCCATGATTTTTCATCTGCAGGACAGGAAAACACAGAGAGTTACAATAGTGACCAAATTAATCAAAAGCTGATTTAAAGCAAAAGTAATTACATGGCATTTAGCAGCTAAAGGGTGGCTATCAAATGTTATTAACCATAAATTAAAACTTTATACGCAGCTTTTAAATCTTAACATGCGGCTCTTAAAATATCACAGGAGGCTAATTAAAATCAATAGGTGGTATAGAAAGTGTAAAAGGTGGCCAGAGATTGCTATTAAGCGACTGTTGAAATATCCCAAGTGGTGCACTTTATCTAGCCGGTGGCATAATTTATCTAGTAGGTGGCCTAATTTATCTAAAATGCGACAACAAAATGA
Source organism: Thuja plicata (assembly GCA_018584345.1). Taxonomy (NCBI): domain Eukaryota; kingdom Viridiplantae; phylum Streptophyta; class Pinopsida; order Cupressales; family Cupressaceae; genus Thuja; species Thuja plicata. The sequence continues at coordinate 528,759 of MU227937.1, read as the reverse complement.
AAGACAGAGACCAATCAAGCTTCGTAGGCAGCATTTTTGTGTTCACAAGCGGCTCTCAGCATCGCATACGTGGCTCTTCTCCTATTTTATGCAAGAAAAACACCAAAAACAAAGCAAACACACCAAATATTATGATAAAAATATTAGTAAAGAGGCTTAGATCCCCATGGTGGGTGTCCTTATGTGTGTAAGAAAATACACCTTCATGAAATTAAGATTAAGAACAACAATTCTGTGGAAAGATAATACAAATTAATCTAAGAATTGAAGCTAAGAATCTATATCATCTCATGGTTCTCTATCCAAGCTTTGTTAAGAGAGCTCTCAGGCTTAATCTCTCTCAAGGACAATCCTAGAATGAGATATGAATGAAAAATGAATGGTCAAATCTAGCTAGAATGCTCAAAATGCTCCAAGATTATGTTAGAAAACAATAAATTCTCCTAAACATGATATGCTAAAATGCTATGCAAATGCTGAAATACTCTCAAAAGCTCTCCAATGCTATCAAATTCTCTCAATATTCCTATAGTAAGGATTCTTTTTCTCTTTAAATTCTTGGATCCCAAACACAAAGGAAATGGCTTGTATTTATAGCATTTTCCCAAGGGTAGGGGGTAAAGTGAGTTGATCATGATCAATGTTTTGTTAAGTCAAAAGCTTTGAGGTGCTCTCAAATGGAGGGAAAGTTGGTTGGTTGTCTCAAAGATATTAGGAATTAAATGACTCCATCATTTAATTAAATTAGCCATGGAAGGGTGATTGGGTTGGATTTAATCTTTTTTATTTGAACTATACAATTGAAAAATCAATTGCATAATTTGATTAATCCCTTTAGGCTTGAATTTAATTATTTGATTTCATGATTATTTAATTATTTTAATTTAATTTGATTTTTGTCCATTTGTTTTGATAAATGTCCATTTGACTTGATCCATTTGTTTTGCATTGAGATGAGATTTTAAGGCATTTGGCTGAGATTTATAGTTTGGAATGCTTGAGATACACCTGGTCAATTTTAGGTGTCTACACATAGTAATAAGACATTACTGTGTGACTAGGATGACCCTCTATTAGCTTGTGTTACTACGAGTGTCTCATCTGATGTCCTATATCTGGACACTCTATCATGCGATAATATGGTCTCCATATCACATTTGTGCCTGGTATATGGTCTAGATGTACCCTCTAGTAAAGTATATCTTTGTACTGCCAGACAACTCCTAGTGGATATGAAAATGCTTTGGGTGTGCCCGCATCTACCATCACAAGATAAACTTGTTGTCATGTACATGTGAAATGCTCGAATAACCAAATCTATAGTAGTGTGCATACTGTGAGACTCTTTGGTCGATATCTCACCAACTGACATAACTCATGATATAGATGGGCTAGCATGTTGTAGCCCCACACGAAGATGGTCCTATTACTCTCCATCCTACGTATAAGATGGTTAAAAGGTGCTTAAAAGACTGTACCCTTTGTTTTGTATACTACAACCAAAGAAAGTATACATACAATAACCCTCCATACCAAGGGTGTTGGACTTTCCAATATAGCTGATAGGGTGATATGGTCTGCTTGGGTTTGCATCATTGGAACATGTCCTATGAAATACTCTACATGTGCATGAATATCATTGGAACATCGATGTACTCTTGTTCTGATGGGCTTACTCCAAATTGGAATTTATAGGATCCTGTATATATCCTCTAATGTCACTATGATCTCTCCTAAGGGAAGATGAAAGGAACATCTGTCCTCATTCCACCTCTCTATAAGAGCCGATATCATAGCTCGGTGGAATCTCATATGTGGTAGGAATGCTACCCAGTACATTCCCACATATCTAAGTAGTTTTATCTCATCGCCGTCTAGCTTGGACAGCTTCTCTTTGATCAACAGTGTTGGCCCTCCAAAAGGGTGCTCTCAGACATGAACTAGGTCCTATAAGTACAAAGCAACATGATATGAGAACTTTGCAATCACTAAATTGTACATACAACTTGACTAGGTCAAGTTCAACCTTCCTGGGTCAAGGTCGACCTTTGTGGGTTGAGGTTGACGTCACTCCAAAGGAGGGTCTAGACCTTCCTAGTTCATGTCGACCTTAAAGGGTCAAGGTCAACATAACTGGGTCAAGGTCAACCTTTATGGGTCATGTTCAACCTTGCCTATCAAAACAATAATTTGAGATTATAGATTTCAAAAATAGAAAACTTACCTAAATTTTGCAAATGGTAAGAATGAGGAGGTATGTGCTCTCTCCCCTTATTTATAGCTAGAAATTAGATTTTTTGTTAGGATTTTTAGGATTTTATTAGGGTTTACCTAGGTTGAATTTGAATTTCCCTATATACGCTTTTAGATAGACATTCACTTGTTTCATCATAACTTGAGTTTTGTAGCTCTATTTTCAATGTCATCTACGATGTTGGAAGCGTGATTCAGATACCTAACTCCTTGAGTTAGTTTGGGAAAGTTTTGGATCCTTCTAACTAGTTTAGGAAAATATTTTTCAACAACGTGCATATCTACTGTATAGGACTATCCTTATCACCCTATTTCACCCTTCAAAAGTAGAAAACTGAAACGGGGGGCATAAAGAATTCTATGCACTTCTAAATCTCATCTTAGTAAGTTTTATGTGATTTATGGATTTTCTTTAACCTTGTGTTTTGTAGGTACTAACTGTATCTTGCAGGATCTCTACATTGAGGACTGGGCTATATCCTTTTTATTTATTATGATGTTTAATTAATTTAGCTTGCATATTCATGTGATGTCATATCTAAGATAAAGTGACGGATAAATTTATCATCTTTAAATGGAAGAAATTCTATTTTGGTAGGTTTAGCACCCTCTTTTAGTGCATTTACATGATAGATTTAAATTTAGAATGCATCTACACTTGGTAATTCTCCATTTCTAGGTGAAATTAGGGTTAGGATCCTAAGGATTATCCTTGATTTCCTACTCCATGGCTCTATTTTCTAGTTAGTAGCTATGTACTAGTCCTCCTAGCCTTCATCACATTTCTTCTAGGCCCTTGTTCCCTTTTTAAGTACTGTATTCTATTTTCCCATCACCCTAGGTCTCTAGCTAACCTAGAGATCGTACTTGTCCTCTAGGTTGATTGGCCTAAAACCTTAGGTCAGGGTTGAGGTCAACCCTGACCTAGGTCAAGGTTAAGGTTGACATTGACCTCTATCAGATTTTGGATCCCGCTTTAAAATTTGGATCATAGCGGGGCCCAAAATTCAAGATTGCCCTCCAGATCCAAATTTGGAAGAGTTTTTATCATAAATTTAATTAATAGGTCTCCTCCTTAGTTGGCTATTATGATTGGACCATGATTTGAGGTGAAATTTGAATTAAGGGCCCTCACATTTCCCTATAAGGTTTACCTTGAAATATCTATATAAGCACTCTCTTTTACCTTCATTTAAGGGAAAAACAATGACACAATGGAAACGATCTTGACATGACAATGAGATGATGCAAGAAAGAATTTTGTGGACAAGTTATTTTGGACATTCATTTGAGCAAGAAAGAGTTCTTCCATCCTTCCTTCTTCTTTGATCTACCATTTTCAATATTCAAGCATTCAAAAGATACAACCATGGGGTAGTAACTACAGATTGTGAGTTTGGTAGGAGTACCTTAGCCTTGGGGATTGATATACTTTCTTTATCATATTGAAACCTATGCATTACTCTCTTGTTAAAATTCATGCTAAGGTTTCAATCTAGAGGATTAGATCTTGGAATTGCACATTCAAAGCTCTTCCTCAGACAACACACACACATACTCTATTAGATCCAGCTATTTGTGGAGGTGGAAACTACCAAAATGGTGGTTTGACTAAGGAAAAATCCTATATAGCCACCCCAAAACACCATTTTTAGATATCTACAGATGTTTTTTTGGGAGTTACAAAATAGATTTGGATAACTATGATCTGCTATATTATGAGGTATGTATTTTATTCCATTATTCTTTGCAAACATTTCTAGATTTATATTCCTTATTATTACAATTAAATGTATGTGGTTAATATAGGCATAGGTATCTTTTATGTACAAATATCCATTGTTAAAAAACCTATCTAAAGATCTCCATTTTCCCACTCTACAGTACTAAGTGGGTTTTTAGAAACAAGATGAATGAAAAAGGAGAAGTTTCTAGAAATAAGGCAAGATTAGTGTGTAAAGAGGGTATTGATTATGGAGAAACCTTTTTTTCTATTACAAGACTTGAAGGAGTCAGAACTCTTCTGGCATATGCAACACATAAAGGATTCAAGTTATACTAAATGGATGGAAAATTTGTATTCTTTAATAGGAAGTCTATATTGAGACCCCTAAAGGTTTTCTTGATCCTAAAAAAATAAATATGGTTTTCAAATTGTACAAAGCCTTGTATGGACTGAAACAAGATCTTAGAGCCTAGTACAAAAGATTGCATGGTTACCTGATAAGTATTGGATTTTAGAGAACTAACGACAACAGTAGCTTGTACATCAAAGACAGACCTCAGAAAAAGATACTATTAGCAGAGATATTTGTTGATGATATACTATTCACTAGATATGATGATTTATTCAAAGAATTATCTGAAGCTATGAGTAAGGAATTTGAGATGTCTATGTTTGGAGAAATCAAATACTTTGATGGTTTACACATTCATCAGATGAAGGATGGTATCTACATTACTCTATCAAGATACATCAAAGAGATACTGAATAAATTTGGAATGGAAGATTCCAGACTAGTTTGGACACCTATGTCTACTAGACATAAGTTTTCTAAGGATGATGAGTCAAAGGAGGTAAATCAAACTACCTACAGATTCATGATTGGTAAACTTCAATATGTTGTTCACACTAGACCTGATATTGAATTAGCACTTGGTATTGTTGCAAGGTTTTCAACTAACCCGAGAGAGAATCATATGATGGCTATCAAAAGGATTCTGAGATATCGTAAGGGTATTGAAGATTATGGATTATGGTATAAGAAAGGATGAAAATTTGATTTGAATACTTTTACTGATGTTGAATGGGTAGGAAGTGTTGATGATAGGAAGAGCACTAGTGGTGGAGCATTATTTCTTGGAAAGAGGTTAGTCACCTCGATAATAATTTCTCAGTCTACAACAGAGGCATAGTATATTGCTGCAATATTAAATTATTCAAATAGCATATGCTTCAAACACTTGTTGTTAGGTATGAAGGAGGAAATAAAATAACCAATTATTATCTACTGTGAAAATACTAGTGCTATTAACATTTTAAAGCACCCTGTGATGCACACAAAGACTAAACATATTGCAATAAAGTATCATTCTTGAGAGAATTGGTTCAGGATAAGGAAGTAAGGTTGGAATATGTGAATACTAAAGAACAAATTTCAGACATATTCACCAAACCCTTACCTAAGGATGCATTCTTGTATCTTAGAGGAAAGCTAGGGGTGATTCCCCTAAGGTTATGTGCACCAAGTTGTGAACCAAAACATTGGACACGTCTTTAAAAAAAATATATTCATATAACTCGATCGGGTTGTTGAAAATTTGAAATTGTTCTAGGCTTGGTAACCAAGCCTAGAAAATATTATAAAAAAACTCAATCTGTCTCAGAACCTAATTAGGTTTCTAAATTTTAAATAACCTGGTCGGGTTCTGAAAATCAAAAAGTACTTCAAAACCCTATTGGGTTTTGAACAAGTAAAAATTATGCATTTATTCTCCATAACCCATTCGGGTTATGAAGAAATTAAAATGGTCTTTTCTCTACACATTAAAATAGTCTTTTCTCTAACACATTATGAACCTACGATCATCTTTAGTCATCAATATTTTTTCTTCCATCCATTTGAATCAAGTAAGGTATAAAATATGTACTCATTATTGCCCATACATGCAACGTATAGGAAAATTAGAGAGAGAGAGAGAAAGAGAGAGAGAGAGAGAGAGAGCATACTGATTTTCCTATACTTTGCATGTGTGGCCAATAATGAGTACCTATTTTATACCTTACTTGATTCAAATAGATGGTAGAAAAATGTTGATGCCTAAAGATGATTGTAGGTTAATCATGTGTTAGATCATCTCAAGATATTTCCTATGTTTTTTTAATGGATTCAATTAGACTCGATATGTGGAAGTTATGGCTTTTAGAGAAAATCCTATTTTAGTTTATTTAAAACCCGATCGGGTTATGGAAAATAAAATGCATAATTTTTACTTCTTCAAAACCTGATCGGGTTTTAAAGTAATTTTTTCATTTCAGAACCTAATTGGGTTATTTGAAATTTAGAAACCCGATCAGGTTATGGCTTGGGAAGAGCTTTGGAAAATGACCCAAAGGCTTGGAGGCTCATTTTCCCTCCATTTTTGTTCTTTTAGACATTTTTTCATCTTGTAAGATGAATTCTCAACTTTATCTTCATTAGGTTTGTAATTTATTAATAGGGTAGCTCTATAATTTTCACCATAATCTCATACATCTTCTTAGTTTTCTAACCATATAAATTTTTCTATTTTTGGACAACATTAGCATAGTAAACTTTAATTTTCTTTACTAGTGTCTTGATTGTCCTCACAAACATATGTCTACCTTTTTTTAATAACTTTTGATATACTTAATAGAATTAAAAATAAATTACATATTATTGTTCTACACCTTATTCTATACACTTTTTAAAAAAAATATCATTTTCAATTATTTTGATGCAAGTTATGCCTAGTGCACGAACAGGTACCAAATTTTTAGGATGCGATCACTTCAAAATATCACAGAAAAATAAATACTCATCGGAAAATTACAAAAAAATACAAAACTTCTAGATCTCACTCTTACCTATCATCTTACCAAAGTTATTTAAAAAATATTGAATATAAACATATCTTTTGTACCGCGCATGAAAACAACTATGTTATGTTTTTCCAAAAAAATCAGGAACATGTTTTTGTCCACACAAGGTTTGACCCACTTAATCTTATCAGTTTTTAAAAAAATTAGTATTTTAGAAACTAGATTCAGAGTAAAACAATTTTTTTTTACACATCTTATTTTGAGTGCATGACCCTCAAATGCCTGTTCCAAGTTCAGGTTTACCCAATTTTGGAAAAATTGTGTCCACTTATACCCCCTTTTTGGTCCACAATTTGGTGTACATACCCCTAACTGAAGCTCACTAAAACATAGTTTAGTGATACATCAACTGAGCTACAGTGCAGATCTAACAAGTTGATGTAGATTGTCAAAGCTTATTGCATATGAATCAGTACATCATGTACACTAAAATTTCATTGGATAGACTCTTTGGCATTTGGATGTCAAAGAGGGAGAGATTATTGATGTCATGCCAAATAAATTATTAAAGGAAAGATTATTGATGACAAAGGGGGAAATTTTATCAGAAACAATGATTCATGTAAGAGGGAGAAATCTTTATTTCAGAGATTGTGAAGACATAGGGATTTTTCTAGATGAGAATTAGAATGAAGCTAAGGACATTAATAAAATGTTATTCCTTACTTATGTTTCTCTAAAATTCTTTGTATTATGACGTGTTTTGTTTGAATCAAATCGAAAGAGGGAGATTATTGTTTATAATTATTCAATTATGTATTTTCATTGGTGTTACACAAATTTCTATACCTAAACCAAGCATATTAAGTATATTCCAAGCTCTCTGGGGCATTGAAGAAGACCAAAGTGATTTTCAGTTCTAACCGAGTTCACTCAGGCATTACAGTAATGGTCGAGCATTGAAGGATTACATTGTTAACCGAGTTAGATATTTAGTGTCATCTGATTAATAGTAGTTTACACTTTATGTTTAATTTCTTATATGTAACTGACAGACTTAAGTTTTATTGTTTATTTGGAAGGTTATTCAAGACGAGTTAACAAGGCTTATAATATATATACAAGGTCAAGTTTTGATTGAATGTGTGAGTTTTATGGCATGAAGAGTGAAGGAGAAATTAGATGGGATTTTGATTAAGGACAAAATATCCAGACCGAGCCCCATAAGGATATTTGATCAATGAGGATCCAGTTTAAGCCAGAGTAGAGATCTGAATCAGTAAAGATAGTTTCTTCTTAAAATAGGTCAATCCATTGTTACTTTCTAACAATTGTAGTAGTGATGTAAATCTCTTTAGAGAGTAGACTTAAAATTCTTTTGTAAATCCTCTCACAAGGTGACATTTCTACATTGAAGAGTATGAAGACCTCTAACAAGGCCACTCCTTACAGGGTGATTAAATCCTCTAATAGGGTCATACCTAACAGTGTTATTTTGTAACCTTTAACAAGGTTGGCTCCTAACAGGGCTCACTTCAGAAGAGTGAAAAACAGTAACTAGTTGCAATTGGTGGTTTTCCCAAATTGGGTTTTCATGTTAAATCTTTGTTTCATCTGTGTACATGTTATTTTATTTATGTTTTATGTTTCTACATTTAATCACTAAAGGATAATCACAGTTAATATCTTAAAGATTTCTTTGTTAACTGAGTAATAACAAAATATCTTTGTTGACCGACTAATAGTAAAAAGTTTTTTAAGACATCTAAGGGACTTGGATTTGTTTTTGTGGTAACTGATTCACCCCTCCCCTCTCAGTTACTCAACTTATTTCCAACAAATACAAGTGTAATAAAAGGATAATAGGTTCCATGATAGATATATTGAAAACTAGGGACAAGGATTATGAAAAATTTGAAATACACCATGTCTAATGAACTATAAAAAATAAATTGTGAGTGAAACTTGATGTTTTGAAAAAGAAAAAATATTATAAATGAGATCATAAGTTAAAACAGGTTACTAAATTTTAATATCTATATTGATTTTACTAAATTTGGAACTATAAGGTAGTTATTTAATCTATTAACATCTGACTATTTCACAATGAACCTAAACTTGTAACTTATGGACCTATTTTAGGTCATACATTTGAACTAATTTTAATAAAATGTTGATGTAATAGAAAGCAATATTTTGTGTTTGATCCTATTAGGGATATTACATACTTTTACAATTATATCATATCTGGTGATCTTTCCAAACTATTGGAGAGTTTGAAAATTGGTAGAATCACAATACCCAATGATGGACTAAGAAATGCACTCATGGATATGATAGCCTTCTTGAGGGAGTCAATAAGAAGACAAAAAAATCTCAATGAGATCCTAGAGAGATGAAAATAATAGAAGGATTAGATGCTCAATAACTTAACAAAATAAAAGATTAAGGAACGTAATGGGAGTTCACATTGGTCTATCACAAGGCTAATGATGTTGAATTTATTTTCAAGGATCAAGCAATAAGAAATGAATATAGCCAATTTGGTTGAGTCATTGAAGGAAGTAAGGTAGGATTGGATTGATGGTATTTTGAAGATGGACATATTACTCAAGGAATACATAGGTTGAAGGATAAGGTATCCATCCACTAAGGTTAATAGATCTTGAATATGTAAGACAACTAAGATGGTGGAGTGAATCTTTTGTCTACAAAATTTTATAAATTTTAAAATTCTAATTATATCCATCTATCATACAGTAATCTTTAATTGGAAAAAGATATAAATATTAAAAATCACAAAAATCATCAAACACATAAAAAATAGAGTTTATGTAGAAAACCCTATTGAGGGAAAAATGACAGATTATTATGGTTCATATAGATGAACATCTATAAGAGTGACATGGGTTAAGGTGATTTTTTGAAGGATAAACAAACTACTAGAGGATCACTACAAAAGAGATTAATTTTAGAGGTCTCACTACCCAAATGGATAAGGATAAGAGAAAATGGATCCAACATTGATGCACATTAGAAACAAAACCAAATTATCTAGAGATATCATTCGCTTACTATTTCTGATAGCTAACATGTGAATATATGCACTCTTGACAGCCAATCTTCATAGAAAAGTTAATGTATGCATGGAGATAGATCCTTTATCATCCATCCTTATCACGTAAGTACACACTTGAAAAAAACTAGTACAATTGTACTATAATTAAAGCCTTCATAAAATTATTTTAACCTTTATTTATACAAATCCATTATTTTGTTAAGTCTCCCATTATAGGCCAAGAAAGTAGCCAAATTCAATTCAAATAAGGTCAAAAATAATCATTTCTCTGGTGAGGATGAATGAGAAGTTCACCTCAACATACCATATATAGGACTAAAATTTTCATAAAGCACCTAAGATTTTATCCTACATACACTGAGACAAATAATTGAAGTGTAACCATTCGAGGTCCGGAAAACCTAGAGTAGAAATACCACCAAACCTTCAATCAATTATCTAAAACCAAAAATCTTATGTAATATAAATTGAATGAAGTTAACAAAATTTATAAATCAATTCAAAAAGGAAACCACTAAAATCATAATGTGAAGAAATGAAAAGCATATATTTCACACAAAAACCATTGTCATTGACAGACATATTCAAAATAAGTTTCAAATCCATTGTACTTTATTTACAATCATAAAACCTTAAATTCAATATATCTAAATAGTTCCAAAAAACATACTAAAACCTTAGCAATAGATTCATAATATACACAATATGTGGAACAATATACTCAATACTAGTCTCACATAAAATAGTTACAAATAACAAAAAATATAACAAGTTGACTGGCTAGGGTTTCCACAAGTGTGGAAGAAGAGGGGAGTGGGTTATGCCTGTGAAATGTCTTCTTGTTTCCCTAGTTAAATGTCTTCTTGTTTCCCTTTGCTCCATTGTCTCTATTTGTGTCACCCTGTTTGGGGTAGAAGAAATAGTCTGGGGGAGGAAGAGATGCCCTGGTGTAAAAAATATGAAAAACATGGAATGGGGTCTGCCTGTTCTGTGGTTATAGAATGGACAGACCCCATTTTGGAAGGTTGTTTCTCTTCTTGTGTCACTGGGTCGACTTTAAATGAGGTTATTCATCTCAAATTTCTTGATGATTTTTCTTGCAGGATGGTCCTCGTTACTTCCTTTTCCCTCTATTCTATACTCCTACTAAGACAAATTATATCCCTATAGAGGTGAGTGATTATCGTGTGGCCTCTTGGAGGTGGAGTCTCTCTTTATTTAAATTTTCTTCATCCTTTCTTCCTATTGAGGTGGAAGATTCTATTGAGGTGAAGGCTCAGCCTATTGAAGTGGTATGTGGCTGCTGGGAGGAGGTTTTTGGTGGTGGATAGTGGTCTGCTCCTTATTTCTGACACATAATGGCTAGATGGAAATGGCAGTGGACCCCTTTAGCTTTGCAGTTGGAGTGGGAAGTTATGAGGTGCTTGTTCAGAGCTACAGGGTTTCCCCTTGTGCTGAAGGGCATCAGATTTGCTTCCAAAGATGAGGAAGAGGGAGTCTTTTGGTTTCCTCTCATTTTTTCTTTTTAGAGTTGTCTGCTCCTTGTAGCTGGTAGGTGCATGCAGGTGGATGTTGATAGTTTTCAAGGGCCCATCTTGGTTGCTAGGAGTTTTTGGTTCTGGTTAAAGGCAGGTTTTGTGGCAATATTTCTCTTTGAGGTTACTAGTTATGGGTTCCATGTCAAAATGTTGGTCTTCTATCTGGGGAGTTTTAACACTCAAGTAAATTTAATGATGTAAGACTTTGGCATGTTTCTTTGGCAACTAGGGTTTTTAATGTCTCATCTTTTTTAGTTGTTGGAAGTTTGTTGTCTTTGGGCTACTGGTTTTAAAAGTATACTTTTTAGTAGCGTTTCTTCTTGGTTGGGTTTTAGATTCCCTCTAAAATCTGTTTGTACAGGGTTTTGGGGCCCCTTCAAAACCTATTTTTACCATAATCCAAAACAAGTTGACATAAATGAAAACCATAATAATTTATAAATCACTAAAAAAACTTTTTATGTTCAATTATACAAAAATATCCCCCTTTTCATTAATGAAAACAAAAAACAAAAAAAAAAGGAAAAAAGGATTTTTATAACTCTTAACTTTCAACTAGAAAATCTCCTGCTTTGATATCAAAGGCAAAGGAAAAAGATGCAAAAAAATCACTTATCTTGCCACCCTCCCACTATATATACATATCAACTCACAATTGTACTCAAGTCCTCATAAGATAAAGCTATGATCATTAGTCTAGGTAAAATAAAATGCATGATGTTTAATGGAGTAATGCACATCTATATGCATTTAGCTCAAATAAGGAGAGGAAATCACCCACAACTTTTCCTAAAGATACTAAAAATTATCTTTAGATAGTTCCTTTGTAAAAATTTCATAAATTTTTTCCTTCTTAGGTATAATGTCAAGATTTACCTCATTCTCCAACACCTTTTGTCTATAAAATTGTTACTAGATTTAAATATTTGTTGTTTTTGTTGAATGTAGTACTAGATTCTTAGAAATATGTATAGCATTGGTATTTTCACATAGACTATAAATAGGTTCATCAAACATTATTCAAAATATTTCAAATTCTTTTTCATCAATAATATCTGATTGCAACATGAAGAAGCAATAATATATTTAGCTCCAACAACAGATAGAGACACAAATTCCTATTTCTTACTTCTCCAATAAAATAACTGAGGTCTAAGAAACAATACACCTTTGCATGTACTCTTCCTTTCATCAATACATCTAGCCTAATCAACATCAGTATATATTGTTAAGGAAAAATCTATTTTTTGTTGTACCGCAATCCAAGGTTTTTTGTTCCTTTTAAGTATCTTAAAATTATTATTATAGTAGCAACATGGGTTTCCCTGGGATCTTGCTAAAATATGGATACAATAAAACTCTCATGAATGATATAGAGTCTGGTAGTAGTTAAATATAATAATCCACCAGTCATTGATTTGTATTTCCTCTCATTATCCTTATGTGATTCATCATCTTTACTCAATTTACAGCTTGTGACCAAAGGAGTGCATACCATTTTAGCATTTTTATACCCAAAGTTGTTCAATATTTTTGTTACATACTTTTATTATGAAATTAAAATACCATCATATTTATGATTAACTTTTAAACCAAAAAACAAATACATCTCCATAATTGTAGATATTTCAAATTCTATTTTAAAATCAACAACAAACATGTTACATATCCCACCATTATCTCTAAATATTATGCCTTCTATATATATAACTACAATAAAGATATCATTTGACTAAACTTTAAAATAGAGATTACTATTAATAGTATTTTTTTGTATTATTTGCATCAATAAATAACTATCAATCCTTGCATACTAAGCTCTGGGAGCTTGCTTCATTCTATATAATTCCTTCTTTACTAGATCATCTAATAGTTGAAATCTTTCCAATTTATACATCTTTTAGTTTTTCATTTAGGAATGAATATTTCACATCCATATGATATATTTGGAAGTCCTTATGTGATGCAAAATCCAACATTATGATATCCCCCATTCTAGCCACAGGATCATAAGTTTCCTCAAAATGAATTCCTTCCACATGTGTATATCCTTTGCATTAAAGCATTTCATTTTTCCTCACTATGTTACAATATTTATTTAGTTTATCCTAGGATACCCATTTTTTTCTAATTATATTCTTCGTTGTCAGTTCTAGCACCAATTCTCGAGTTTTTATCTTTCTCAAGTTGATGGACCTATTATTTAATAGATATCATCCAACTCTGATCACTTCAAGCCTCTTTATAGTCTTAAGTTCAACTTCTAAGATCGAACATAGATGATCTCAATGTTTAGAAACTCTACTTCATGTTATTAGACCTCTCTTCTTGTCTCAAATATTATAATTTCCTAAATTATTATTTTACACATATTTAGGAGTCTTAGGGACAGTTGCTAGAGTAACCACTACAAAATTATAAACATTATCTTCTTTAATTTTTTAATTTTTTTTGTTTGTCACTTGATTCATCTGATTAATAGTTGACTTCCACCTTTGTTTTCTTTAGAATGTTTTCATCAAATTTTACATTTGTGATTTCAACTATTCTTCTAAGCTATTTTTTATAGCATTAAATAATGTTTTTCTCTTTTTAGAGCACCCAATAAATATGCCATCATCTTCTTTGGTTTCAAATTTTCCTAGATATTCTTCATCTCTCCTAAAATATTTTTTTGTTCCAAATATTCTAAAATATATCATACAAGGAGTTCTTTCATAACATATTTCATAAGAGGTCTTCTTAATATTCCTCTTTATATAAAATATTTTTAGTATGTATACTGCAATCATTATTTCCTGTTTCTAAAATATTTGTGTTAAATTTGCTTCCTTGATAATAGTTTTAGATGCTTCATGTTTTTTTTCTATTTATTCTTTCAACCACACCATTTTTCTACAATGTTCTATTTATTGACAAGTGTCTCTTTATCTCATTATTCTCTTAGAAAAATTTTAACTCTTGTGATGTAAATTATCCTCCTCTATTAGATCTCAAGCATTTGTTTCTTTTATCTACCTAATTCTCAACCATATCCTTAAATTTTTTGAATTTGTCTAATTCTCATTATCGTTGTCTTAAGCAAGAAACCCAAGTCATTCTAGAATAATCATAAATGAATAGCATTAAGTAACTTTACCTTATAGACTTCTTATTCTATTAGGGCCATACAAATTAGTGCACATGACTTGTAATAGTATAGTAGTAAATTGTTCTTTTGACTTGAAAGTTCTCCTTGTCTATTTTCTAACTTTACAATGTTTGTAAATAATTTTAGTAGCCCTCGAATGCTTCAGAAAATATATTATGGCTTGTAATGAGTTAATCCTTATCATGTTGTCAAACTAGATGTTACACATCCTACAATTCCACAACCAACTTTCATTGATCTAAAATATCAGATAGTATGCACATATATTTTTGACTGATGCATTTTTCTTCCTATATTCTTTCTAGTTGTAATTACTCTTATCAGTTTCCTTATTATCTCATAACCATATTTTCTTCCTTGGTCCACAAAAATCCAAAAAACTTTTAAGAAGCCCCTTTTTCTTCTATCTCCTTTAGCCTCCTATCGACTTCCCAATTATTTATGATTAATTCATTTATCTCATGGAATGCCCACTTTATGAGCCCGAAGTAGTCAACAAATGCATTTAAAGTGATTGATACAATCTCATCACAAAATCCCTTTTCTCGCTTCAAATAATGATTTTAAATTTGACTATTGTTACAAAATATGGGCCTACAATCCCTTTCCGTTGGAGATTAATAGTTAAACAAGTCATTCATAGCCTTAAGATCAACACAATTTTCCTCAGAATAATCCTCAAAATAAGAAACCATATTTTTCTCTAGAAGTTTCTTCTTCATTCGCTTAACTTTCTGAAAGGTTCTAGTAGAGATTATTATAGATTTATCTTTTTTTCCTTAGGGATAGCTCAAAAGGGTTTTCTTAGGAATAATCTTTGGAGGGGAAGTCTCTACCTCTTATAAATTTGTATCCCATTCCACACTATCCTTAGAAAGATAATTATAAATTTAATAACCCTCTAAAACCAAAGAGGAAATAGGGTTGGATAGGGCTAGCATGTTTACAAAGTGTTCATGAATTAAAAAAATAAAACTAGTATGCAAAACATGATTATTTTTAGGAATTTTCCTATGTTCCTTAATGCTATGTTTCAGAGAAAAAAACAAGTAATAAGGAAAGGAAACCCTAACTTTGCATCAAAAATGAATAAGGAGGGCCTAATGGTAGCTATAGAACCTTGTAAATATTTCAGCCACCATTATATATTCCATAAACACTTTGAGCACCTCCTTCCAAATCTTCTTAATATTCATGACATCAAAATAGCTATCTAAAATTTCGACTAGAGCATCCATTTCTTCATCAATTTTGGAAAATTTAATGATAAATATATTAGAAAACTTCCTATCTTGAAAGAACTTCGCACCTTCAGTGGAGCCCCATGATTACCCCTATGAGATTCTTATCAATTCTCACCTTCCGCTCATAGAGAATAATTTATCTGTCTTTCCAATTCTTCACAATATTCTTTATAACTTTAGGGTCAACACCATGGAGCTTTTTGAGCAACAGATCCAACCCACCTTGCATAATCAACCTCCAAACATTTAGATCATTATGATGCTTCCCATAGTTAATCAATTAAACCTTCTTTCTACTTCCCCCCCATTATACAAATAATTAGCTTATTGATAATTGTAGAGTAGATAAATAGAGTAGAGAGCCAACAACTCATTCAAGGCATCCACAAAATGTATTGGCTCTCATATCTTGTAGTAATAATAAAGGTGCAACAACACATATAAAATTATGATAATGTACAAAATACTAATCCATTTCATTATTATTAAATGAGGAAACTTTCCTATATGTGAAATCATAATTGATCATGTCCTCAATTTCATCACCCAACTATTTCTCATCCTGTCACGTGCATCAAACCCTTATCTTAACCCCTTCATTGGAAAAATATTCTACTACCTGATTATATTTCAAAAAGATATGGGAAATTTATACCTTATCAAAGTTTGATAGCATAAGTTTAGCTTCCTTTACCAAACTTTTAATATTCAATGAGGGGAAAGACTTGTCTAGAAGACAATCTATATTGTTTTTCAAATTCCCTTCAATCCAAACTTATTTAAATTTCATTCTTTTTGAGAGGCCAATAACCTAAAAATCTCCAATGGCGTTTACAAGGTGATTGGACTGAAAGCTCAAGGTGAGTGCCACAACTGAAAGAAAATTGTCATTATAGTCTCTTAATACTCCCCCACTCCTATCCTACCCTATATTTCAGTCATCTACCCCATTGAAACTAGATTTAATCTAACCCCTTGGGAAATGAATCCAAAAAACACCTTCAGGATTGTTTTTCACATGTCTAGAGTCCTTAAAAATATCACCACCTATTTTCCAATCTTTAGCTATCTTTAGGTCATAGTTAGTACAAACCACAACCTCATTCCTCTTCTCATTACCAGGAATACTATTAATTTTTTCCATAATTAATCTATAGATTCTCTTATAAACTATATAATCTGGAGCCTCTTTGTCCTTGAAAATTCTATTGTTTGGTTCCTTCCATACTCCCTAGGCAATATGGGGGAAGACAAAAGACCATAATATGCAGATAGTAGGATTCATAGATGAAACTTTCTACTGGGTGAAAAATTCCTCTACAAAACTAGGAAACACCCAAAAAAGGTTTGAAAGTGACAAAAATCTTCCCCAAATCGAAGAAAAAGATAGACAATTAAGGAACAAATGATTAGTTGTTTACGCATCCTCCTTACACAAGTAGCATTGGCTAGGTATCTGGAAGGCACGCCTGCAAAGATTATCAACTATAAGAAATTTATTTCATAGAAGAATCCAAAATAAAATGTTGACCTTAGTAATAAGGTGTTTGAACTAGGATTTAGCCCATAAAGGAGGGTGGATCGGGAAAAGGGATAGCAAAGAGACAACGAAAGAAACCAAGAAGAAACTAGTAGAGTTAGACATCAAGACTATCAAATAATTTTTCTAATTCAATCTCGTACTAACTTCCATCAAGGAAGATTGAATCGTAGCAAGGCCCATACTAATCTCAAAAAGATTCTTCCAACCACCATTCCTACAACAATCCTTTATCAGAGTCCCATTGGTTTCCTTGTAGTTATCCATCCATCCATTGAAGCTATTAAAGATATTTTAGGGCTCCTTCATTAACCATCTATCTTCGTATAGCCTAACCTGGTTCCCTTTTCTAATGCTCTAGCCAATTCCTATTTCTATGATGTTCCTTCCTCTATCTGTATCAATCTAGAGAAAGGAACCACAGGGTAAGTTTTTTGAGTTAGGAAAGGACTTGAGTGATCCACTATTGGATAGGTATTTACTCCATATAATATTGTTCCATTCTCCATTAGAAGAGAAATTTCTCCATAATTTTTTCAGTAATGATAGTCCTATTAATTTATCTAGTCTTCCTGAGACCTAGTGCTCCAAATCTCTTAGGTTTACAAATAATATCCCATCCAATAAGCGACATTCTTTTTCTTTCTTCCACCCATCATATATATATATATATATATATTCCAAATTCCTAGCTTGAACTACTATTGATCCACCCATTATAATGATGTCATCCACAAGCTATTTATGGGAGCACACCAAATTATTTGAAGAAGGCTTCAAACCCATACGAGATCCCTACTTGTCCATTTTCTTTAGGTTCCTTCAAAGACATTCTGCCATAATAGTAAATAGAATGGGGGAAATGGGAGTGCCCTTCCTTAACCCTCTAGAAGAATAAACAAAATTTCAAGGGGATCTATTCATAAAGATAAATATGGTAGCAGTAAAAATGAGTTTCCCTACTAGCCGAAGGACTCTATTTTTGAAACCAAATACCCTCATTATTTTAAGTAATAAACCCCAATCAACATGGTCATAAGCTTTCAAGATATCAAATTTGAGCATAAATTATTTAATCTTATATTCTATTAGAGAATGCACACTTCCATGGGCCATGATAATTGAATCAAGGATCTTCCTTCAAGGAACAAATTTATTCTATTGAGGAGATATCAGAGATGGATGAATTACCAATAGTCTAGAAGTCAGAACCTTAGAGATGATTTTATAGTTTATTTAGTTATGAAGTGGCATTTTTTGTAATTTGGAAAGAGGTTCATTTTGATCGATCTAACTTAATTTGTATATATTGAAATTCATTTTACCTTTTTTTGCTACAAAGGTAACATAAATACCTAATTACTAGATATTTTTCATAATTATTTTTTAATTTACTATTTTCTAGAAGCATCCAATAGAGAAGTTTCTAAATGGTCATACAACCCATATTTAATAAAAATGAAAATAGAAAGTTACAATGAACTCAATATTTATTAAAACCATGATCATTGCAAAGTTGTTTTGGGGTAGCATCATTTAAAATTTGGGTTTTGAAGATTGTTTTATTTGGTCCTTGATTGAGACCTTTGAAGGGAAGAATTTTGTAGAAATTTGTTGGCTTTGGGGAGGTAGACCTACTTTTCACATTATCTAAAACACCCCTTCTAGCGAATGCCCCATGAAAAATTTGTACAAATGTCTTCTTTGTCATTCATTTATAGGGTTCTCTTGAATTGGGCCCAATTCTATTAAAACCGCCATTTTATCTAGTTCATGCAAAGAGGTTTAATACCTTCATGAAAATACTCTCATTCATGTAAAGGGGTTGAAAAATATAAGTGTTGGATCACACAATTTTCCCTCATCGGAAAAAGTGGGACAAAGTTTTGTGGGATCACCGATATTACTGTTGAAAAAGATTGATTGTTTGTTTTTAATATTAAAAAATAGTTAGCATAAGGGGGTTGATTGTTACACAATAATAGGCCAAGGCTTTGAAATTTATCAAAAATGCATTGTAAAAAGTGGTCACTATTACAAGTCAAGCCCACAAATGTAGCACGGTTAGTAGATTCACCCACATTCCTTAAAGACGCCTCTTAAAGAAAAAAAAAAAAAAAAAAAGGTCACAACTAGCCACTTATAACACATGGTCCAAAATAGGCCATTAATAATAGACAAACAACACCCCAATCAGTGAAAATAGAGGGATTTTGAATGGATCCCCAACCATTCACAATGGGTAACAAAATAATAGTAGAAATCACTCTGTTGTAAAGAATGTCACCCCTTCAACAAGAGAGTATCACCCCTTTAACAAAAGAAAAAAAAAACAATTGGAAAAACTCCTTTCTATAATAATAGACAAGGAATCCACCTCAATAGGAGAAAAGAAATGAACAGGTTATTAGACTCAAGAGACAACCACAAATCCATCCCATACGCAAGAAACCATAGAAAGGAGAAGACTGCTCAAACTAACAAATCTTATCCTTCATGAAATGAGTCCCCACATCTATATGAGGCTCTTCCACCTCTATAGGAACCATGAAATTGGAAGAAACAAACCAAGTGCACCAAGTCCATACCATAGATAGTAGAATATATCTCACCTCAACAATGATCATCATACCCACAAAGTTAACCAAAACCATCAACCAAAAATGAGAATAAACCCTTTAAATCTATTAGCAGTCAACTTTTTATGAAAAGAAAAAACCCACGATTAGTAGTAGATAAAATGTGATGTCCAACCAAAAAAAAGAAACATGATAGTGATAGAAACATTTATCATGATAGATAAATAGGTGTAGAAAAAATCAACATAAAAAATTGAGATAAGGATCATCTTGAATCTTGCAAGAAGGAGAAGAAAAGAAGACCTATAAACACCCCAAGCCCTTCCAATATTTGCAATAATACCTTTCCATCAACTAGAATCTATCTCATGACACCTCTAGTCACAACAAAACACCCACAAGTTGTAAAAAACAATGAAAACTTTAGGGGAACCATAGAACTACCAAAGCTCATAGAATTGCACAATAATAAACAAATGAACAACAACCACCAAAAATTCCTTAGGCTCAAATACGAAAAGGTCCACCTCAAGAAAAGGATTGAGTAAGCAGCCAGTCACAATAAAAGGATAGTTTGAGAAACCTTTAGCAAGGTAGATGAGCTACCCTTCAAAACTAGAGAGGGTCAATATCTAGAAGCCTCGAGCACCATCAAGGAAAAACTCCATAGCCTGATAGCTAGTACAATAAATTTGTCCATTTTTGCAAAGTAAAAGTCTCATCCAAAAGCCTATCCTTAACTAGTACCAAGAACTAGAGGCCTCAACAACAAGGGAAAAGAAATACCAAAATAGAGTGCAAAACCATGCAAGATTAGGAAAAAATTAATAAAATTAATTAGTAACACACCCCATACATATTAAATAAAAATATACAACCCTCCCCGCCAAACAGATCCACCAAGACAAGGTTCAAAGGTAGGAAATGTTACAACTAGCGGTTGTCATTGCACCAAAAGGTCGACTTGTTAATGCCTGATATAACCACTAGACATATAGAAGACACATTAGACCAAGGGTGGAATCAATATTTCTCATCATTGACACAATCCCCCTAGCGCAAGCGCGAGGCTCAAACCTATGACCAAGCTCTGATACCACTTGTTACAACTAGTGGTTGTCGTTAGACCAAACGATTGACAAGTTAATGCTTGATAGAACCAATAAACATATAGAAGACATGTGAGATAGTTAATCCATGTCAAAAACCACCACTACACTTAACAATCAAGGAGACCAAGGGTGTAATCATTTTTTCTCACCATTGCAATAAGAAACTACTACCAAACTAATAGGCAACTCCATAAAATCAAGTAGGAATCCATCAAACCAAGCATAAATACTTCATATAAACAACAATCACATACATGGTAGAATCTATATAAACAAAAATCACACACATGGATGAGATAGAGAACTCTATAATAGTTTCAAGTATTAACTATGCTTCTTCAGTAATGTTGAGCATCATCAACTTCTTTTCCACCAACGTTAGTCTTTTAAGAAAAAGAGCTAGTCAAAACAATATGGACACAAACAAATCTCATTCCATGTCTGGCATCTTATTGAGTAGGATTAGATCTCATTCTAGCATCATTTCCACTAGGGATGTAGGACATAATTATCCAAAGTAGTAACACATAAGTGGGAACATCTTATAAACATAGGACATCAACTAGACACAAACATAAAGATAAAAAAATAGATATAAGGAGTTGAAGACCTATCCAAAATATATGAGTAGCAGTTCATATAAGTATAGAAGAATAACAACCTATGCAAAGATCTCAGAGAGCTCAACCTCCTCTATAGCAAGGTACCCAACCATATCTATCAAATATAGTAGAATTTCCTCATCACAAGCAGCCATAGACTTGCAAACAACCATACACTTTGTTACCTATATATCATTTATGTTATATTATATTCATATACTTTATTTTATATTTACTCTAAATTAAATTATAAATATATTTTATTTAAACATATCATTGTAATAATAATAATAATATATTGAAATCAAAATATAATCAATATATATTATGAAAGGAAATGAAAGGAAATTTTCTTCATACCAATATTTTAAAAATAAATATTCTCAATAAATAACATTTATTATCTTAAGCAAATTTAATTATATTATTATGAAAAAAAATTATAGAAAATATTTAAAATTTATTATTTTTCGTATCATAGTTGTCTTCAAATAAATATTTACTATAAAATTAAAATATTTCATTACAAATATATTAAATTAACTTTTAAAATTTTATCATTTTTAAATCAATCTTTAAATTTAAACTAAATAAATTGCTCTCAAATTATTTCTAAGTTTGCAATTCAAAATACTATTGTAAGAGACATAGAGCTCTGCGATTTCAGCAGTTGATATGATCACTCCCATTCATTGCAATGGCAATTTCTGGTGAAACCTCCTCGGGCGGTGGACGACATTTGGCTTCCTCCAGCAGACTGAATGTGCCAGGTGTAGAATTTCCATGTTTCTCATTTAATGCTTTTAAGATGAATGTTGTTAATAATGATGGCCTCTGTCCTCTGACAGAGGCTGTACCCACTCCCCCTAAAATTAAACCCTATGATCCCAAGACTGAAGCCGTCAAAACCAACCCTAAACCATCTCAAACTACTAACTCCAAATCCTTCTCTGAGGTGGTCATGTGCTCTGGTGATATCGATGCCAAAGCCAAGTTTGGCCTGGATTCCAGACTCAGACCCTCTGAATTTGGAATGAATCCTGGGGATCCCCTGTTACCCTTATCCATTTCTCCTAATTCAGAAATGATAGTTTAAATTATGAAAGAAAAGAATAGGTTGTGTAGCTCTTCTATCTTTCTTTTCTGCTCTAGAAATTGATAAATGTCCTCAATGCAAGTTTTTGGATGACTGGTTTCACAACTATTGGAATCTGAAACTTGGCTTGCATATTTCATTCTGTAGACAGTTGCAAAAAGGATTGTATGTTATTTTTTTTTTCCAATAGTGAATCTCAAGCTGAAGTTCTCAAAAATCAATATTGGACCATTGGTAATTCTTCCTTCCATGCCCTAGCTTGGTCACTAGAGGCTGTGCATGAGGAAGTTCTTGTGATTTCTACTCCTCGCTAGATTCTGGTTAAGAATGTGCCTCCATTCCTGTGGAAATTCCTACCCAAAATCTTGGAACCCTTTGGCAAAGTGGTTTGAATGGATGAAACAGTTAGACTTGTTCCACATATGGACGCTAGGGTTCTCAATTCTCTTGTGCCTGGTAAAGAGTTTCCACCTGATCTTAGTGTCAATATTGAAGGTGACATCTTCACCTGCTCCATTGAAATTCTAGGTGGCCTGAATGGATGTTTCCTTTGTCAAAAAGAGGGCCACCTTAGGAAAGACTACCCAATTATCAGAAAGAAACCTTCCTTGAATTCAAAACTGCGCCCGGCCAAACCAACCACTGCTATTTTCCATTTCAACAATTTTGAAATGAATATAGACATTACTACTACTCCGTTGAACCATTCATCTGACCTTAACCCATCCTTTCCTCAATCTTAGATTCTGACCACGTTCCCTGACTTGTTTGCTATAATCGACAACCTTGCATCTAACAAAGGCTTTCAAATTGTGACCAAAAATCCTAGAAGGCACACTCCCAAGAATGACCTTACTCCTAAGATTGCCCCATTAGCTATTATCCTAGTCTCTTCTTCATGTCCCTCTAACCTTGATTTCCACCTTAATCATGATGTCTCTCTTGAGTCTTCTACAAAGCTTAGGCCACCAGACCCTACCCTTAAAATCCTTCCTAAAATCTTCCAAGAAATAGATGATGATTGCTCTCTAGAAATTATACCAGCTGGTACCTCAAATATCATCTCCATCCTTGTTCCCCTCCAGAGAAAACACTCCATGGAGGTTGATAATCATTCTCCTGCTGTGTCAGATAATGAAGATGAATTTAATGTTAATCTACAAGCTTCAAAATGTTGGGGAAGGCCCGTAGGCTCCAAAAACAAGAATCCTTTGAACAAAACACATGGAGATTCTCTCCTAGCTATTATGGCTCCTACTGGTGGAGTGTCAATCTAGCATAGGCCCCCAACTTATGTTGTGCCATGAATGTTATCTCATGGAATATTCGGGGGCTTGAATCCCATGATAGAAAATATGTTATCAAAAGTTTCATTAATAGTTTTAGAGCTACTGATTTCATTATGCTACAGGAAATCAAAGTTGTCAGTTTTGTCCTTGAGTCTAATCTTAATTTCATATGAAAAGATGCTATTAAATTTTATACCTCACACCCCAGAGGCAAGGGAGGTACTTCTCTACTTGTCAACCCTAAATGGGGTAAGGTTATTTTTGGTTATGTTTTCTCTCCCTGTCATAGGGCTGTATCAATTACCATTACACATAACAACTTCGAGTTTGGCATTTGTAGCATGTATTCTTCAAATGATCATAAAGAAAGATCTACTCTGTGGGACTGGATAACTAATTTACCCAATATCCCTTGGATTATTGGTGGTGATTTCAATATGGTGGAATCACAGGATGATAAGCTTGGTGGGCTCCCTTTTAGCTGGAAAGACCAGGAAAAAACCCGCTGGCTTAAGATGAAGTTTGACAAAAATATTTTTGATCCACTCTCTGGTAAAAAACATTTTAACCGTGGACTATGGCACACTTTGTGTAATTATCAACAAGGAAAATCTAGGATTTACTCTAGACTAGACCGCTTTTACTGTAACAAAAATGACTTCTCCTTCATTCCTAATAGTTAGGGGAATTCTGTTCTTGCCACTGCTGCTACCCTATCAGACCATCACCCTATATCTTCTTGCATTAGCTTCATCAGCTCTTCGGCCCGCTCTAGGAACCCCAACTCAAAATTTATCCTTAACACTAGTCTTCTCCTTGATGAGGATGTTTTGGCTGCCATCTCTATCATTAGGCATATCAATCTCATGAACTTCCCTTCCTCCTCTCACTCTCATAGGTGGGAGATAAACCATCTCACCTGGAAAAATCTCTTAAGAACTATTGGCCAAAAGACGGCCAAGGATTATAGGTTCTCTAAAAAGAATCTCTCATCTGAGCTTCAAATAGCTGAAGCCAATGCTCAATCTTCTCCTTCAAACTCTGGTCTTACAGCTTCTATGATCTCTACCAAGGATGCCCTTAGGAAACACTAACAAGTTAAGTTTAGAGGTGAGAGGATTAGATCTCGGGCTCATTGGATTAATGGTGACCGAGGTTCTAAGTTTTTATTTAACCTCATTAAACATAAATAGTCTAATGAATCTATTGATACAATCTTTGTTGACAATTTTGAAGTGACCGATCAAGATAGCATTAAAAAAGCATTTGTAGAATACTACAAATGCCTTTTCACTTTTGAGGAGTCTGAAGAGGCTGAAAGAATGAGGATCAAATGCACTCCCCTTCTCCCAAATAATATTTCTAGCACTGATGCTAATATTCTGTCTCAAGATATAACTATTGAAGAAATTGAAAAGGCTATTAATTCCCTCCATAACGACAAAGCACTGGGGCCTGATGGCCTCCTGGTGGAGTTCTTCAAAGCCAACATTGGCTGGATTTCTAAAGACCTTCAAAAAATATATGCTGAAGCCCTTGTTAATGGTTCCCTTGGCCTAGTTATAAATAGGGGGATCATTAAACTTATCCCAAAGGATGGGGACAAAGCTCTTATTAAGAACTGGTGGCCTATCACCCTCCTCAATGTCTCTTACAAGATTCTTGCCAAAATCTTGGCTCTTAGACTGGTGGAAATCTTACCTAAGTTTATATGTCCTACCCAGACTGGTTTCATCAAGGGTAGGTTTATTCTTGAAAATATCATCACTGGTTGGGAAGCCATGAACTGGGCTTCATGTTCCCAACAAAATTCGGCCATGCTCCTTCTTGATTTTGAAAAGGATTATGAAAGAATTGAGTGGAGGTTCATTTCCATGATGTTAAAAGCCATTGGTTTTCCCAAATCCTTCTCTAATTTGGTTCAAGTTTTGATTAAAGATGTGATGGCAAAAATTGATGTTAATGGCTCCCTTTCTGAGGCCTTTCCTCTTGGGAGATCCATTAGATAGGGATTCCCTCTAGCCCCGACCCTCTTTTCCATTTCTTCTGAAGCCTTACATTACATTCTTAGAGATACCTCCCTGTTTCCCCCTGTTAAGGGAATTTCCCTCCCCAATGATGGAGATCTTCTTAACTCCCAGTTTGCTAATGATATTGCCTTTTTCCTTGAGTTCACTACTAATAACTTTTATTCCCTCCTGTCCAAACTTAACTATTTTTTCTCTATTTCTGGGGCCAGGATTTCTCATACCAAATCCATATGCCTTGGTAGATTAGATAATCCTCCTGACTGGTTTAAACTTCATAACTTTCAATGGGGTGGCCCGCACATGATTGTCAAATACCTTGGCATTCCTTTCTCCATCGAACCCTCCCTCAAGGATATGTGGCTCTGGATTAAGGACAAGATCACCAACAAACTGGGAAAATGGCATAACAAATATCTTTCAATGGCCGATAGAGTTCAAGTCTGCCAGAAAATTCTTTCATCTTGTAACATATACTTTTTCTCTTCTTGGATGTTCAGTAACTATCAGATTATGGAAATTCAAAACATAGCTAGGAATTTCCTTTGGTCTGATGGCAAAGGAGGTAAAAAATTACATGTTGTTAATTGGGCCTGGTGCCATACTGATAAACTTTTGGGGGGCCTGGGGCTTAGAGACCTTAAAACTCAAGGGGTGGGGTTGGCTACCAAATGGATCTTTCATTATATGGATGGTTGTGATCCATAGAAAATCCTCGTTAGGCATAATATTGAAAGGGGTGTTCCTAAGCATGCTAAAAGTTGGAAGAATCTCCCCTTCTGTGACTTGATTCTTGGTGATTTCCCTATTGTTGTTCAGGGGTTTGTTGTCTTCAGAACCATATGGAAAGCCTGGGATCAAGTCAAGGCTCATGTTACAAATAAGGGATTCCATGATGATAAACATTTATATGGTGAGAGATCCATTTGGTGGAATCTTCACTTATCTGGAAAACCCCTTGCCCTTTCCCAGGGGTGCTCTGCTCGACATTGGAACAGTATTGGCATCTCTCATCTTATTTCCCTCTTTGAAAATGATAAGTTTATCAGCTGAGATGAAATCAGGAACAGATTTGGCATTCCTCCTTCTCAAAAGAAAACTTATAATATAATAGCCAAAGCTATTGCTAACCTTCCTTCTGACTGCTTTATGGATTCTCATAGATTCCTTCAGTGTAAATGGCTTGATGGAGTTGTTCTATCCAAGATCAAAGATAGAAATATTTATAAGGTTATTGGGTTTAATAATTCCATCATTGGTCATGTTAACTCAGTCTGGTATGCCTCCCTTGATCTTAAAACCTAGAGTAAACTCTTTAATAAAATTTGGAAAGATACTATAGAACCCAAAATCAAATGCTTTAAATGGCTGGTCACTCTGGACAGACTCGCAATTAGAAGGGACAAGCACATAAGTGAAATTTGTAGCTTATGCAAGATGCCTGAAATGGGCAGACATTTTTTTTTTACTATATTTTTGCTAGGAAAGTGTGGAATATCTTTGGTATTTTATATCCTATCAATGTGCATATTCTTGACATTATCACTAGTAATATCAATGGCATTAAAAAGGACACCAATCTTTTTTAGAATATTCTCTCTTCTAATATTCTCTAGTTGATCTGGAAGTGCAGGAATGATGAAAATTACCAGGACAACCCCAGGCTTCTTGCTGAGTCATTTCTTAGACTCACTTATTTTAAAAATTTTGTGCAGGTCCATACTACAGTAATGATGGACAAAGAAAAACTGAAAAGATTCCTTAAAAATGGGCATGCTACCTTTTTTGTCTATGAGCTGAAGCATGGATATGAATGGAAAAGGAATATGGAGGACTACAAAACTTTTGAGAAAGCCTGCGTTACTCTCAATAAGGAAATTAGGAAAAATCTCAAGTGTAAGAAAGATCAGAACCTCATTCTCACTCAAATCCAGGAACTGAAGAAAATGGCTTGGATGGAGGGGCCTTTGGGATGGACAACGTGGGTAGATACCCACAGTGACATTCTACACTAGGAAATCTCTTGGGCCTATTTTTTTCCTTTCATGCTCTCTTATTGTATATATTGCACTTTAAACTTTCCATAGTTACCTTGTTTTGTGAGAGTGTTTTGCCTCATTCTCGGAGGGCTCTCGTTGATGTAACTTAATTGGATACTTTGGTCCTTTTTTGATCAAACTATATCTAATATTAAAAAATACTATTGTAAGATACTAAGATTTTTAAGAGATCTTAGGGTTTAACATATTCTCATTTGCACATATCACATATTATGGAAACAAGTAATGATTGTGATAAATGTAGAGGAAGCATTGATAAAATTGTTAATACAGTGTGATCCTAAATGTTGATGAAAATATACTCACACAATCATAACCAAAAGCTTATATTTTGAATTCTAATAGATTATAAAAATTTGAGAACATTAATAAAAATATTATTTAATAAAATATTAAATTTATATGTAATTTTTTTTAATATGATTATTTTATAATCCACACAAAAATATGAAACAAACAATATAATCTCATTAGAGTTGTTGTTGCAATCTATTCGTAATAAACAAAAAATTGCGAGCAGAAATAATAGGCCTTAGACTCAACCTCTTGATTATAAGAGCCTCCCTTACAATATCGTGCTTCTCCAGTGGTCAATGTGTTGTGGGTTACCCTTTATCATGTTGCAAGGGCTCTACTACATGGTGGAAGGATGCTAGTAATGAGCATTTAACTATGAATAATTTTGATTCATTGAGTGACTCTTCTAAGGACGACGATGATGTTTCTCTTCCTTTAGACGTATGTCACAAAATGTTTTTGTAGGATAAAGAACAATGGAATTTTCTTTGTGTCTTTGATGCTGGAATTTTATAGGTTTGAAAAAACTATCACATATGTAATTGGTAAGCCTTTCAACAAAAATTTTTGAAAAACCAATAAATTCAAATATTATAAAATTGAGTTCAACTTAAATACTGAATTTGCTTCACACGACCATCAACAACCTTAAATATTATGTACTTAGAAATGAATTCAGGAAATTCATTGTGTCTAATTCAGTAGTAGATCCAAAATAAAATGATGCTCAACACAATAATGTGATATATATAATCTTGTTCATGAGTTTGAAATCTTTGTCATTGTTAAAATGCTTTATGGAAATGCTCTAAGTTGAAAGGCTAAGTTTCGAGAGCAAGGTAGAATGCCAAAACTTACACGAATGTACCCTCAAAAAGATAAAACTCAATTGCCAATAAAACTTGTGTCCATATAAAATAATCTTAAGTGTAAGAACTTCGGCCTCAAGTTCTGAAAATTTGTCTTTCGATGAAATATCCGCCACTCTTCTTTTTGAAGAATTAAGGAGGAAGAATGATGAACCCTCATACGGTGATGCTCTCAGAATGGTGAGCACTGAGAATAGAGGAAGAAGCCAATATAGAGGCAGAAATAATTACAATTGACCATCACAATTAGCTAGAAGATCACAGTCTAGATGAAGGGAAGGTGGTTGCTGGTTTTGTGGCAAATCTAGCCTTGTCAAGAAAGATTTTATAAAATACAAGAAGGCACAACAAAAGGTTTTGAACAACGAAGTGAATGTTTCTAATGAAAAGGATTATGGTATTTTAATACTTTCTACAAGCAACACAAAGGAAAATTATTGGGTTGTAGATTCCGGTGCTTCCTTTCATGCCACTTCTTGCACGGATTCACTCACAAATTATCAAGGAGGTAAATTTGGAAAAGTTTATTAGGGTGATAATAATTCTTGTGAAATTATTGGCAAAGGTGATGTTGCTTTTCCATTGGAAGGAGGAGCCCAATGGTTCCTCAAAGATGTTCTTCATGATATTCTAAAGATGAAAAGAAATCTGATTTTTGTCAGACAATTTCATACACAAGGATGTCATACATATTTCTTTGCAGATTCGTGAAAG
Source organism: Thuja plicata (assembly GCA_018584345.1). NCBI lineage: Eukaryota > Viridiplantae > Streptophyta > Pinopsida > Cupressales > Cupressaceae > Thuja > Thuja plicata. The sequence continues at coordinate 498,745 of MU227937.1, read as the reverse complement.
GTAACCAAAGGTTCTATGGTGATTTCCAAAGCCAATAGAGTTGGTAGTTTGTATCTTTTAGAGTGTCCGAGTGAGTTGTGAGCTTCTATAATAGTCGTGGGTAGAAATGTAGGTATTTGGCATCAAAGGTTAGGCCATATGAGCAAGAAAGGCCTTGAGGTGATGCTCAACCATGATCAACTATCGAGCCTAAAATCTGCAAATTTGGAATTCTACGAATATTGTCTTTGTGGAAACCAAAAAAAGGGGTCAACTTCTTGAAGAATGGACATCACAAGAAGACAACACCGCTGGATCTAGTGCACTTAGATGTCTTTGGACCTACAGAGGTAACTTCTTATGGAGGTGCAAACTATTTTGTTACCTTTCATGATGACTGTACTCGAAAACTTTGGATTTACATGATGTGTCGTAAATCAAAGTGTTTTCAAAATTAAAAAATTTCAAAGCACTTCTTCAAAATCAAAGTGGTCATAAAATAAAATGTCTAAAGATGGATAATGGGGGTTGAATTCTTCTCTTTGTTTGGATAATTTTTGTGTAGATTATGATATTCGTAGAATCAAGGTTGTCCCATATACTCCACAAGAAAATGGGGCAGCAGAAAGACTAAATCAGACCATTCTTGAGAAGGCTAGATGTATGGTTTCTAATGCTAGCTTGGGAAAAAAAAAATTGGCGGAAGCATGTAATACCATTGTTTACTTAATCAATCGCAGTCCCTCATCTTGATTGGATTTCGGCATTCTAGAAGAAGAATTGTTGGGCAAGAGAATTTCTTATTCTCACATCCAGGTGTTTGGTTGTCAAGTTTTTGTACATGTTCGTAAGGAGAAAAGAAGAAAACTAGATTCAAAATTGCAGTGATGTATATTTGTGGGCTATGGAAAATATCAGTTTTGTTTTCAACTTTGGGATCCAGTTGTGAAGAAAATAATTCGTAGCCGAGATGTAGTCTTCAATGTGAAGTTATTTCCATCTTTATAAACTAAAGGTAAAACAGTAATATGTGCCTTTCTCTATTTTTTGAAAATAATAGTTCACAAGAGTCTATCAATAATGATTTGTCTCAGTCTTCAAAAGCTATTGGTATGTATCAATCTGTATCTATGCCTCATGTAGTGTGCTTTCTAGATACCCCTGTTTCTACGCACCATATTACAGAAACAAATCCATTGTTTGACAATGACATTGGTTATAGACAAGATTCGTGTGTTTCAAATGATTCTAGCTCACCACGACATCAGCAATACTCAGTTCCCCTTGAACATGACAATACAACTGAATGTATTGAATGGCCCGTGCATAAAAATAGTCCATGAAAGGTTTGAAAATGGTATCTCCTCCGCTCGTTGACAGGTTAAGTAGCTCTACGGTGAGCCCTCAGCACTCTGCGGCAGTAGCACCAGAGGGTAGGCCCGCGTGAACTGGTCTATGGCCCGCGTGAAGTGTAGAGCCCTTGTGATGTGCAGTGTGGCCCGCGTGAAGAGCAGTATGGGACACGCTGCTCCTCCTCTGCAGACTCGTGTGAGATACGCAGCATCTCCTCCACCTCAGACCCGCATGGAATAAAATCAATTTCCTCCAGTGCTGAACAGAACAACACGTCCTCTGATGATCAGTTTGCATCAAATACAGAAGTGGGGAAATATGCAAGAGTTTCTCGGCCCATAGCTCATCCCATGTCTAATTCCAACTTTCAGCATGATGATTCGATGACTCTTGGACAGAGTAATGCATTTCGAAAGGTAAGAGGGTCTGGAATTCAAACTCTGGAGCCTGCACGAAATATTGATATGCAGAAACATACTGATGTTTTTAATAACATTGAGACAAACAATATTGCTTGTAGTAATGATATCAATTTCGAATCAAAATTATGTATTGATTCCAATCAGAATCAAGGATTGAGGAGATCTATCAGATAGAGTAAAACTCCCTCTAAATCTTCGGATTATGAATTGTTATTTGCTGATAAGGCAGAGCTCAAATTGTTGTTCTCGGAGCAAGCTGAAGCGGCTACTTATAAAGCCACTTGTCTAAGCCGCGATAAAGACAAATGGATGACTGCTATGAATGAAGAAATGAGCTCCTTCGAAGGTAACAACACTTGGGATTTGGTCTCTCTACCACCAAATCAGAAACCAATTAAGAACTTGAGTGGTTTAAAACCAATTAAGGAGACAAATAATGATTGTGACAAATGTAGAGGAAGCATTGATAAAATTGTTAATACAGTGTGATTTCAAATGTTGATGAAAATATACTCACACAATTAAAACCAAAAATTTATATTTTGAATTTTAATAGATTATAAAAATTTGATAACATTAATGAAAATATTATTTAATAAAATATTAAATTTATATGTAATTTTTTTTAATATGATTATTTTATAATCCACACAAAAAAATGAAATGGAACAACATAATCTCATTACCTATATTAATTTGTTTTCTTTAATGTTGATTGATTTTCTTAAAACTTGATTTTTAAATATTACCTCATTCTCTCAATATTCGTGTCTATTCATTTGCAGCCCTTGAACCTATTGGTATGATATATGTAAAGGAGAGAGATCAACATCAACCAATATTACTCTAACTATTTGAATTTTAGGTTTTATTAAAATCAGTAAGGAAATGGCACAACAAGGAGAAGAACATCATATCCCTATTGACAATGAAGAAGAGTTTATCTACATAGTTGATGCTATAACTAATTTGGTGTGTGAATTGAAAAGTGAATTGACTAGAGAGAAAACGTCCTACGAAGCAGACCCGCAAAATCAAGGTGAGGACTTTGCATATCATCTTAACTTGTTTAAAAATGCTGTCGATTCTTTACGGCAGCGGTTTGAGATATCAAACGCGAATTGAGCTTCTGTGAAGAACACAACTCCGAGTTTCATTATAGAAAACACTGGACTGCGCTGGAAAGTATCCAAGTTAATTTGGATGCAACCGAACGTTGGACAGCAGATATGGAAGAAAGTGTAGAGAGACGTAGGGAGAGAGTGATAAGACAAATTGTCGAATATCTACCAATCGTAAAAATTTCAGAGAATGAAGTGAATGAAACTGTTATGTGTGCGACTTGTTTATCCGATTTTGAAGCGGCAGAAGAGGTACGCCAGTTGCTTTGCGATAAACGCCACATATTTCACAAGGAATGTATTGAACAGTGGTTTAAGAGGAGAAATCAGTGTCCCGTGTGCAGGTGGGTAGTAGGAATGCATTGTAAAAATAAATAGGCATTTCTAAAGCCATTGAAATCTAGTGGCAATTTTAGAATTTCATACTCTATCATTTTCAATTGGATGAAAAGATGACAAGGCTTTACAAAATGATATTATATAGATTATTTCTTTTTGAGAAAATTCTATCATCATTGCAATAATTTACAAATTGACTCTCTTTCGGTTCGTAGGGTTGAACTACTCAACTCTTCAATTGTCATTTCATAGTAATTAATATAAAGATTTAAATGAGCATTTGAACTCACAAAATTTTAAAGTATTTGTTTCAAATCCATTTTTACGTACCTTTTAGTAAACAGGTTTCCACTAAACCTCAAATACTAAGTCTATTATCATTTTTAAGTAGTGGCGTCAATAATCTAATTTAAAACCATAGTATATGTAAATAAGTTAATCTAAAAATTTATAAAATTAGGTAAAATCCTTTGAAAAAAAATGTCTTGCAATTCATAAGATACTGTACATCAAACTTTTGAATGGTGATTTACGAAAATAAGCAAATTCAAAGTTTTGTAGGAATAGGAGAAAAATAGTTTGGTAAGAAGATTTTTTTGTGACGTTATAAACATATTAAGGTCTTAGGCCAAAATGTTAATCCAAGTATAATTCATGCATTGACCACTATTTTTTATGTTTGAAGCTCATTAGACACCTTAATAAGTAATTTGTTTAAATACTTATTTTTCTATATGACATTTTGTTGTTTAAAAATAAATTGAATATAAGAAATATTGGAGTGAAACAAATTATATTTTTAATAGATCGCATTGTCAAAGAATTCTTTTCTAGTATCGTCTACTTGCAATTTTAAAATCTAAAAAATATGTTTAAATTTTCTGAATTTAACTTGATTCTGATATTACTCAAGAACCGCCAAAGTTCGTAATCCTCACAAAAGTTGAAATAGTTCATAACAACCCTCGTACCCTTGACATTAAATTAAATGAGTTTTAATTCATTATGGTTAGATCAATAATGTGACTACAAATAAATTACAGATTTGTACGGTATTAGTAACCTCATTTTTCTATGACATTATTTTATTCTCTTTATAATAATTATTTTTCCTTGTTCTTCTTGTAAAAAGCTTTTCTGATATATCAATTTTTACATAATTGATAGATACAAAATAGGAATGAAATGTGAAATATTGTTAATGTGTAGTGTTGAATTTCATACCCTAAGTGACTTAACCCCCTCATCTAAAGCTTGGATTCTAGAATATATTGGTTGTGCATCATAGTAAGCTTATGAAATTTAATCTCCTACAATCTTTTTATAAAATGATGAATCTAAAATAGCATATTGGGAACATCATTGCGCAAATGAGATCTTTGTGAAATTATACCTAAAAATTATTTTATTTGTTTTATAGAGGTCATCCATGAAACCATATTTTTAGCTACCCAATATAGGAGCACAGGCCTTAGGCTAAACATCATTGGCTAAGAGCCAAGGATGGAGGAGTATTCACTTGGGGGCACAATGTTTACCTCATCACTCATTTCAATGTTCGAGCCTTACAATATCTAACTATTGAACTTCTTTAATATTAAAGTAAGATATAATTGGGACCTAAATGCTAAGTTTTATTTGAAGTTGAAATTTGACATTTAGTTTTTAATGCCACTCATCTTATTATATTTATATTATTGATAATTTGTATTAGAGCGACTTTTCGTTGAAAAATTGGACTAGATTGTTTTATAAGTTGGATGACTCGCATAGTTGGCAAGGAAGATTTTTCTCCAAGAAAGAAACCTATATTTAATGGAATTGATTATGACTTTGGTAGTGTAATATGGAAAACTTTGATTTATCTAGGGTTTAAATTTGTTTTAGAAATCATTCAAAATTAGGTTTTATAGGGACCCAAAAGCCAAAGTTTACAAACTAGTAGATAAAGAGTTAAAGACCAGCAAAAATGAAACAACAACAATAAAAAAAAAGCAAGGGGATGAAGACACCCCTCAGCCAAAAAAACCCAAACTAAACACCTAAAAGAGACACAACAAAACCTACTACCAACCTTTTAGACCCTAGAGGGTTTCATCCAGCTCTATCATCTTTTCCACACTGGCTTTAGGCTCCAAAATATCATTGTTGGATGAGGAGGTCTGGTTCATTTTGGCTCTTGTTTTTGAATCGGGACCTTGACCATTAATAGTAGTGGGTTGAATAGTAACAGGGTTCTACAGCATGTTAACCAAAAGATGAAGGTTTTTAGCAGAGGCCTTCATACCCTCTTGGAGTGCTGCAACATATTCTCCAGCATTTTTTCCAGGCATTCAATTTTAAATTAACATCATAATCAAGGCACAAAAGCCCTAGGAATTATCATTGTCTTTACCTTTGTTATACACTGTGTCCTTCAGGATCTGGAGATTGGTTTTTAGTTCGCTATTCTATTCTCTGAGATTCTTAATTTCTTGGTAGTTCCAATTGTCATTCCTCAAAGAGTAAATGGCCTTGGCTTTAGCCGAGTGTAAAAACCCAATAGTATGATCCTCCTTCTTAGACAAGTCACCTATAGCCATAAAAAACTTTGTCTTAGCATTGTCCAGGCTATTCTCTATCTTCCTTTTCTCTACTTTCTCAAACTCTTTAGTCATGTAAAGAATGTTATAATTTGTTATTGTAAGCCTATCCTAAGTGTAGAGTTTCTCTTCGTAAAACTCTGTATTTTTCTTCACATCCAAAGGCTAGGAATGGGGTTTCTCCATATTAATATCAGATTCTTTTGCCTTATTATCCATATCATATTTCCCCATACCGTCCATATTTCTCCCTATTAGGCTGATTGGTCCCATCCAAGTCAATGAAATTTTTTCTATTATCACTCTAATTGGGCTAAATATCCATATATATGTTCTTATTCTCCAACTCTACATAATTTTGGTTAGGTTTTGTACGCTCCTCCGGCTTAGAAGCCATATGGATTATCTTTAGGGGAATCCCCTGAAGTCAAGATATCCATACAACCAGCCAAAAAGTCAGCCTTATTACCAGTTACTGGAGTAAATTTATTATTGTCATTCCTAGACAGAACACCATTTGAATCCCCATCCTCTGAGCTTATTGAATAATTCACCAGCTCAACTTTCTTATTCATTAAAGAAAAGGATTAGGTATCCACATTCATAGCAATGGAATTCACATTTTTAACCCTCTTCACAAAATCATTAGCCCTACCCAAATCAGGGTTGATAATCTTCCTTTTTCTGTAAGGCTTTTACCCACATTAATAGAAATATTATCTCTCATATACAAATAAATAAAGAGAATGAGACCCTCATTAAGAAAAAATTTACTTGGGTTCTCCCTATTCTCAACCAGACTGTGATATAGAGAATTATATAGGTAAAAAGGCTAAGAAATTCAGATTTTATGATGAAAATGGTTTAAAAGTATAAAATGATGAGACTGTACCCATGTAAAATGCCCTTCTAGAGTAATATATTCCATTAAAATAATAAGTTCTTTGATCCACATCTCTTTTATAGTATTCATAGCATAGTAACATTTCTTTTTAACAATTCCTTTTTTCTCAGCGACAAACTTAGGGAATTTATTAACTGCTATTTTAGACACTTTCTGATTTTTGTAAAAGTTAATGCCAGATAAGGGTAAAATAGTTACCTTTAGAATAATATCCACATTGAGATCAATTTTTCTCCCATAAATAGTCATAGGTTCATTCCTCCAGCCAACAATGAAATTTTGGGTAATTTCTTTTTCATATCGATGTAATTTCTCCAGGCCTAGTAAAAGCTGACCCTTACTAAGATTTCTCCAAATGATAGGGTCCTCCTTCTACTTTAATCTTTTCATAGGCTCTTCTATGTTCAATTATCCATCCATCACAGTTTCTTTGACAGGAATAATGTTCATTGAATAACAAAGAAAATCCAAATTCAAGAGTTTGGGAAAGAAGAAGCAAATCACCCAGAAAGTGTACTGAGAAAAGTTAAAATTACGATGCATCACCTCTTTGCAGAGACAACCAAAAGTAATGAAATTTTTATTCCTCTGCAATCTTTCCATCATTGTTATAAAATTTTCCCTCTTTACTATTATTCTTGTCAAAATTAATAAGACTAATATCCTCCACATTTAGGTTTGATATATTATGCCAAGTCATAAGAGATTTCCAGAGCAACCCCTTTATTAGCGAGCACATCAACAACTTTATTTGACTCACAAAATTTGGCTCACAAAAGTCATGGGAGATATAAAAGTGATTAAAGGACCTCACAATACCTATATCTTTATTAATCACATTCGCTATAGACCACAAAACTTTGGACTTTCCTTTAAGGCAGTTTATAATGTTTAGCAAGTCACCTTCCAACCATACATTCATATAGTTTAGATGTTTGGCTATAGATGGAGAGTAAAAGTCCCAAAGAGCCTCTACCATATAATTTGATTGGGATCCAATGGGAACAACAATGACCGCAATGAGGTTACCTCTACTATCTCAAATGATGTTACCACAACATGCTTTACACGGGTTACCTTTGGACACGTCGTCAAAGTTAAATTTAATGCAACTCTCAGGAGGAGTTAACCTATGGAAATTATCCCTAGTTGTTGATTAACTGAAGAATATCTAATGGAGATGATGAAGACTGACTGATACCGAGTATCATGATTTTAGAAATAGTTAGATTAGTTGTTTTTTAGTCATTGATGTCAAGCAATTTATTAATTGATTTTCATTATCTTACCATATCTAAAGAGAAGTTAAATGGGTGAAAAATATAGATCAGAAAATGATGAAGTAATGATGATATAGTTGTTTTCTACTATTAAATTTATTGTTATAAAATTGTTACATTTGATTGATCAAGTGAGAAACTGCAATAAATTAAGTTATGACTAAAAGAGTTTCTTTAGCAAGCTAGATTGAGTGATTCAGTACAATGTTATGTGAATCAGTCATAGTTATTGAGCATTGAGCATCTAAGATGAGTTAGACACCAAGCAGTGAATGAAGTCATTTACTAAGTTTTAAAGAAAGTTTTACTGAGTGTAAGATACTGATAATAAATGATGATAAGATCAAATTTAATGTGAATGGATGATGAACTAGATGACGAAATGAATTAAATGAAGTTTTTTACAAGATCTACAAATAAAAAATTCAATGAGAAGATCCAAGGCAAAGATCAAACGGTTAAATAAAATTATGAAAGTTCTAAGAAAAGTACATGTTCTGAGGTCAAAGTGAGATGGTTTACTGAGTTGATAAATATGAAGAAGATGATCAAATTATTGCACACAAATGAAGGAAAATTAAATTAAGGATAGTAAGAGGCAAACTTATGTCTATATAAAGAATGATAAATACACAAATAACAAGAGGTTGGTGAATAAAAAAGAGAAAAAGAAGAAACTAAAGAACAAAAATTGAAGAATCTACGGTCTGAGAAAGAGATTAATGGAGTATGTAATGCCAGTATTCAATTTAACATAAAATATCTAATACAAGAAAAGGTAGTTGCTATATTTATAGATCAAAGTTTACTATTGCTTATTAATATTTGTAACAGAGAAATCTCTTAACTGAGTGGATTTAACAGTCCTATTTGTAAAACCTAGACTTAGGTGACATTCCAAAAGAGTATTAGAAGACCTTTAACAAGGCCACTCCTAACAGGATGAAGATCTTAATAGATCTAAGGTAAATCCCCTAACAGGGTCACATTTGGCAAATGTATTTGTAATCTTTAACAGGATAAGTTCTTACCCAAGGGTATTTCATAAGGGTAAATTTTCATTGTGGATTACAATTCCCATGGAGGTTTTTCCCAAATTGGGTTTCCTCATTAAATATGGTGTCAACTGAGTTAAATATGGAGTTATATGAGTTAATTGAATGTTGCGAAGTTTGAATAATTGATTTACATATATGAGATGTATTACTGCTTATGAAATTGAGTTTATTTGGTGAATTGGTTATTTATAATATTCAATATTGCCGAATGAATCAGTACCATAGAGGCAAAGGAAAATACCAATGTGAGTTAGCATTGAAATTTTTTAATTGTGATAAAGTTGGTGACTTTGCATTTACCTATCCAGAGAAAGATAAGGAGGAAAAGAAAGATAACAGAGACAATGACAAAAGAGAAAACTGATTTAGGAGATACAGAGACTGCAAAAACAAAGGTAAGAAATCTTGTCATATTTCTAATGAAGGAGTAAGTGGTGATTATTTTGATAGTGATGATGGAAAAGAAGTTGTTTATGTTGCTATAAAATATGATTATGATGAAGAAGAACCTAGAGCCCTAATATCACAAGTAAGTAAGAATGAAACATGGATTATAGATAGTGGTTGTTCACATCAAATGACTAGTGACACACTTAAGTTTATTTCCTTGGAAAATCATGATGGAGGTTATGTTATTTTTTTTAATTATGCTCCATATCATGTGAAAGGAAAAGGATCTATAATTCTACTGAATAACACCAAATGTAATTATGTTTATTGGGTTTAAGGATTAAAGTATAATTTGTTGAGTGTTGCACATCTAAACAATACAGGTCACTGGCTAAAATTTCAATATGGAAGGGTGAAAATATTTGATGAGAAGGATAATCTAATTACTACTGGAGAACAATCTAAAGTTTTTTTGTTTTATTTTCATACTTATATGAAGAATTTCCTATTTTCTAAAGTTGAAGATGTTTGGTTATGGCACAAAAGGCTTTGTCATGTTAATTTTGACAACTTAATCAAAGTCAGTAAGAAGAGTAGAGTAAGAGGACTAACAAGACTAGAAAATCTAGAGATTTCTATGTGAAGAGAATGTCAAATGGGTAAGATGACTAAATATAGTTTTCCAAGAAAGACTTTTGTTAGACAAGGAATTTTGGATTTAGTTCGTACTGATTTATGTGGACCAATTTGGACTCAAAGTTATTATGGAGAAAGATATTTTATTTTATTTGTGGATTTTTTTTATTTTTTTTTATAAGTAAACGACCGAAGCCTTGATTTTATTTATTTAAAATTTATCTTTTTACATTTTCCTCCATTCGTGTGGGCACTGGTAGGAAAGAACGTGGAAGAAAACCTCTAGTCTGGCCTGGGACTTTAGTCCAGAAATAATATATCAAGTTTAGAGTTCCTACAAGCGTAGGATTACAAAGCTCCACTTGATGGAGTCGAAGAGGGCATTCCCTCTTTAATAGAGATTAAAGGAGGCATACCTCCATGATAGTGAACATATATATTCATTAATCTTTTTAAATACAATGCTCTTTTAAGAAGAACTAATGAGCATTCCCAGCTTGTGCCGTACATTTATTTATATTGAGATTACATGTACTATGATCTTATCTTTACAGCTAATCAGCATTCCTTTAACTTTAACTATGCTTTTAAAAAATTGTGTTATTTTCTCTCATCCTCGCTCTTTGAGTATTTGCCTTAGCTTTGGTAAGTTCTCGAGCCTCCTTTTCTTTATTTCTTCCTTTTTGGTCTGTTATGGTTTTCCTGTATACCTGCAAAATAGATAGACACCATGCCACCTCTACTCTCCTAATTTACAGTTAATTAATCATTTTCATGATTCAATCCTCATTAAGCTAGTTCACATTAGGTATTGATGAAATAATGTAATTGCAAATCTTAATCCATGAGTTAGTCTACTAAATAAAAAATTACCATCTGAGTCCATTTCTATTTGCAGTCATGCTATAAGCTTTATTTCATTATTATGAACATAAGAAATTTATGAGCACTTTAGGAGCCTTTTAATTTGTCATAACATTTTCTGTTTTAAAGATTATCATTTTTGTGATCGATGAGACTT
>MU227937.1:458003-482191 GCA_018584345.1 Thuja plicata | reverse complement strand
ATCTCCACATCTTTATTGGGTTGATTTATAAGATTTATGTTTTTGTGGGGCTTCTGGGTGTACACACCTTCTTCGATAAAATTTTCTAATATTCTAGGATTGATTATGACAGAATTTGAATTAAAGTCTAATTGGATGGGTAAGATACTTTTTTGATGAAATTCCATCTCAACTATGATAATTTTATCGATTTGATTAAATGTTGACTCTATAGTCCTAATGTATTTCCTAATTTTATTCCCTATAGTTCTTATGATTTCCTTGTTAGACATTTCTATAGGAAGGTTATTTAAAGACACATCCTTTTCTATTCTAAAATCATTTAACATCATTGGGTTAAACAATGGCATCCATTCAAAAAAAGAAAATGGGATGTTCCTAAATTTAATATCTTTTTTGTCCAAAATGCTATCCTTCATATTCTTATTGGTACAAACAATTAACAAAAAAAGATCCATAAGATGTGTTACACTCACCTCCCTTGGTAGCAGTAATGATAATTCCTTCACTACATTCTTGATAGTTACTCCCGTACCATTCCAGATACAGATCAGACCTCTTTCTTGCAAGATTTTTTGTTGCTGCATAATAACATCATTATCTAGGATGATAGAGACATAATGGCTGCTATGATTATTCTTACCTGGATCCTGTTGAATAATATGCCTACATGGTGGTGTATAAGCTGCAATCTTTAATGTTTTGTTAGATGAATTATTACATGAAACTTGATTACTATTATTATTGCTAATCATATAACCATTTTCTTCCTTATTAAGCAAATCAAAGGAGTTTTTAAGAGTAAAATTGAAAGGTTTTTGAGATAACGGATACCTGTTTACCTTTTTCTTGTTTCTTACCACTTGCCAGGTGAATTCCTTCTTCTTCATGTAGATGGAAGGTGCTTGGGTAGGTAAGAGTCTTCCTCCCCCCTTGGCCAAATAGGGGTTCCTCGGTACCGCATAATGATTTGCATTCAGGTCTTCCCACCTTAGCATCCCCGCTGCTTGTGCCCACTTTCACATATTTTGTTTTTGCGAAAAAATTCATCTGATTGTCCAAGGAATTGACTGTGAAGATCTTCATTTTGGTATCTTTAAAAAACTTAGGGCTATTCTTGTTTGCCCCTAGCACAAAACCGGGTTTTTCAACCCTATACTTGTCCTGCACATTACTGCTTTGTATTCCCTTTTTGAGCTTCTCAACTAGAGACAGCTCCTTAGGATTTCCATTGGAGATCTTTTCTATAGCCTATTCCTTAATAGGGTTTTTATTATTTACCCTTGTTTTGTCCTTCAAACTTTCATTTTGTGATCCCTTTTTATCAATAGGGTTTTCGATGGAACATTTTTTCGCAGCAAGTTCCTCAGCACGGAGTTGAGAAAATAAAGCATACATATCCCAGTCTATGTTTTGATCTTCTAGTTGTTTTTTTTTTCTATGAATTCTTTCAAATGATCATATGAAGGGTGATCCTGTATAGGATTTCTGCAATCTTTCTTCTTATGGCCATATAGCCAACAGTTAAAACAGTAACTAGTGGAAGCCTCTTTCTTCTTTGGAGCTTCTGAATTCAATTTGGGCTTCTCGGCCTTAAGAACTACCTTGTTGCAACCAGAAACATCCTTCTCAGGGTTCAAGTGCATGAGACCTAGGTTGATTTGCCACCGGAGGAAAGCAGACTTCCTTTTATGATGAAAATTTTGCATATCGCATATGAGCAGAGCCGAATTCGCCTAGGGTATATGTTGAAGAACCGCCAGCAGTAAGATTTTTTTTTATCGCTGCTTCAGGTAAGGTTGATGGTAGTGATCAGAATTCACATATTTCCAAAGACAAAAGATCAGATGTTGTTGCTCAGGACTTGAGAACATAGATTTCTTGTATCCTAAAGGCGTCGCACAGGATTCACAGACAATTTAGTGAATTCAGTTCACATTTATGTATCTACCTGAAGATGTGTGATGCTGCTAAGATAATCTCAGATCAAATCGCCAGATATGTATGAATCTGAACACATATTGAGATGCTAAGATAAGGGGGCCCTGTGAAATGCTCTCAGAAAATAAATGAGAAAGCACTCGGTCAAAGAGGATATGCGATGAGGATTTAGGGTTGGTGAGAAGCGCAAGTGAAAAAGTGTGCTAAGGAAAAAATGGAGAGCGCATAAATGTTAGGATTTCCAAAGGACAAGGAGTGCAGATGATAATGCTAAGCAAAGGAAATAGCAAGAGATGAGCGCAGGTATTAGGGTTTGGCTATGTGATAGGGTGATGAGCGCTTAGGACATGATAAGGGTTGAATGAATAGTGCACAGAGTTAATGGGTCGTGTGGATTTTTTTATTTTCTTACAATTTTTATTTAACTGTATGACTGCCGAATTTCCCCTTGAATTCCTACGATCTGCTATTTGGAATGAATCAATTACATCATTAACAAATCTGATTCCTCATATTCCATCCTACATCAATAAATGTTGTGAATATTATTAGAATAGTCTGCTACAATTTTGCTTTCCCTGCCTTTTTTAATGAAGTTTATGTTTGTGTTTATTTTATTTGTGGATTATTATTCTAGAATGATGTTTGTAATATTTTTAAAAGAAAAATCTAATGTATTTCAAATGTTTATGTGGTATAAGGCTCGAGTTGTAAAAGAAAATAGAAGACAGTTGAAATGTCTGAGATTTGACAGAGGAGGTGAGTTTACTTCTAATGAATTTATATTCTTTGGTAATGAGAATGGAATTAAAAGATAGTTGTCAGCATCGAGAACACCACATCAGAATAGGATTGCTGAGAAAAGAAATAGATCTATTGTTGATTGTGCTAGGACACTGATGATTAAAAAAGGGGTTTCATAGAAATTTTGGAGGTAAGCTTTCCATACTAATGTTTATAGAATAAACCAAGTACAAATGAGGAAAGGTACCAACAAGAGACCTTATGAAATCTAGTATGTACAAAAACCTAATATTAGGTACGTTAAATTTTTTGGGAGAAAATGCTATATTCTAAAATATTATAGAGAAGGAAAGTTTGATTCAAAAGGATAAGAAGGGATATTATTAGGATGTTCTAAAAGGAGTAAATCTTACAAATGTTTAAACAATGTTACTAACAAAATAGTGAAAAGTGAAAATATAAGAATTTGAATAAAGGAATCATGAAGATACTAAGAAGGAACCTAAAGATTATGAGAAGTTTGTATATGTACAACTTGATTCCCCTAATACCTTACTGAGAGCACATACCGAGGAGGAAGATGAACAAGGAGTTCCACAAGTGAATGTTGATATTGAAGAATAGAGAGATACCGAGCCTATTTTGGAAAAGTATGTGAAAAGACACCATAACCTGAGAAAGATTATTGGAAATAAGGATGCTGGAGTGATGAATAGAAGTAATGTATGAGATAATACATGTTTTATATCTACATTTGAGCCTAAGAAATTTAAGGATGCACTAGATAATTAAGATTGGATGAAAGCAATGAAAGAAGAGTATGACCAAATTTAGAAAAATGAGACATGGACATTAGTACCTAGGCCCAAAGAAAAAATGTTATTGGTACTAAATAGATTTTCAGAAATAAACTGAATGAGCATGGACAAGTTATCTGAAATAAAGCTTGATTGGTTTGCAAATGTTATGCAGAAGAAGAAGGAATTAACTATGTATAGACTTTTGCACCTGTTTATAGACTGGAAGGAGTTAGAATACTTCTAGCAGATGCTTCTTACAAAGGATTCAAGGTATATCACATGGATGTTAAGTTGGCATTTCTTAATGGGATACTTGAAGAAGAAGTAAACATTGAGAAACCTAAAGGATTTATTGAGAACACAAACAAGAACAAGGTACATAAGTTACATAAATATTTATATGGCTTGAAAAAAGCACCCCGAGCATGGTATGAAAGATTGTGCTCTTATCTAATCAAAATAGTATTTCAAAGAATAAGTGATAACAACAATGTTTACTTGAAATGTGACAGTGATAATAAAGTTTTGATTGCTGAAATTTTTGTTGATGATATTATTTTTGGAGGCAATGACACTTTGTGTAAAGGATTTGTTGATGAAATGAGAAAAGAGTTTGAGATGTCAATGATTGGAGAGATTAAGTTTTTTCTAGGTCTACAGATACAACAAGTTACTAGAGGAATCTATATTACAGAAGCCAAGTATATCAAAGAGATTCTGAATTTTTTTTTATGGAATATTCCAAACTTGTTGGACCACCCATGGTTACTGGATGCAAATTATCTAAAGAGGATGAAATACATGAGGCAGATAACACTCTTTATCGATCCATGATTGGTAAATTGCTGTATGTTGTTCACACCAGACCTGATATAGCACACTATTGGAATTATTGCAAGATTTCCTTCTAATCCAAAGGAAATACATATGTCTATAGTAAAACGAATTATGAGATGCCATAAAGGTACAAAATATTTTGGTTTATTATACAAAAAAGGAGGCACTTTTGATCTACAAGTATACACTGATGCGGATTGGGATGGAAACATTGATGATAAAAAAAGTACTAGTGGAGGTGCATTCTTTCTAGGTGAAAGATTGGTTACATGGTTGGGGTTGAATATGTTACTTTTGCTATGAATTGTGCAAACATAGTATGGATTAAGAAATTACTTAAAGGTATGCAAGAAGAGATCATAGATCCAGTTACTATTTTTTGTGATAATACAAGTGGTATTAATACATCAAAGAACCTGGTTATGCATTCAAAGACCAAGCATATTTCTATTAAGTATCACTACTTGAGAGAACAAGTTCAAGAGAAGAATGTGAAACTGGAATATGTGAATTCAAAGGAACAATTGGCTGATATCTTTGCAAAGCCACTACCTAAATTTTCTTTTGAGTATCTCAGAGGTAAATTATGGATTATTCCCCTATCCAATGTTCACTAATGAGCATGATGTGTGTTGCATCAATTCTATAATTCATTAAAATATCTATTTTTAAATTGATGTTAGTATGACACAGTTTAGGTGATTCCTAAAGTTGTGAAAATATTTTTTGTATTTTATGATTTATGAGCACATGTTAGGTATAATCCACTACTGGAAAAAAATTTCATTAGTATGAATTTTTGGCATTGTTGTCAAAGAGGGAGAATAATGAGTTGATGAAATTTATCCTTAATGGGTTTATTGATATTGATATTGAGAGAATGAAATTGCTAATATTTACTCATAAAGGAGATTTAGAATATATGTTATATAAATAGAATATTTATCCAAGAGGGAGATTGAGAAAAAAATATCAAAGTGGAAATAGAAATATAACCTCAGAGGGAGTACAGTTATGTATTTGAGAGCTTCCATCATCAATTTCTCTAACATTATTATAGAGGTTTCCATCAATGCCAAAGAGGGAGATTATTGATTAACTAATGAATATCTGATCAGTTGTTGTTTTCTCTTAAGAGGAGAAGTTAAATGGGAAACAAATACATATCAGACAATGATGAACTAATGATGATATATTTGTTTTATACTATATATTTGATGTTATCAAATAGGTATATTTGATTGATCAAGTCGGAAACTACAATAATTAAGTTATGACTGAAAGAGTTACTTTACCGAGCTAGACTGAGTGAGTCAGTATAATGTTATGTGAGTTGGTCACAGTTACTGAGCACTAAAGATGAGTTAGACACTGAGTAGTGAATAAAGTTAGTTACCGCGTTGCAAAGAAAGTTTTACCAAGTACATGATACTGATAATAAATAATAAAAATATTGAATTTAATACGAAGAAATTATGAGTTGGATGAGGAAATCAATTAAATTAAGTTTGTTACAAGATCTATGAATGGGAAAATTTAATGAGAAGATCTAAGGCAAAGATCAAGTAGGTAAATTGAATTATGAGAGTTTCAAGAAAAGTACAAGTTCCAAGGTAAAAGTCAGATGATTTATGGAGTTGAGAAATATGAAAAAGATGATCAAAAAATTGAGCGCAATTGAAGGAAAATCAAATTAAGCTGATTAAGAGGCTAAAGTATGTCTATATAAAGAATAAGAAATACACAAAGAATAAGAGGCTGGCAAATAAAATAGAGAAGAAGAAGAAGCTAAAGAACAACATTTATGAAGTAGAACATACAAATAGAGAATAAAGAATCTACAGCTTGAGAAAGATATCAATGGGGTTTGTGATGCCAGTATTCAATTGAGCATAAAGGATCTAATACAAGAAAAGGTAGTTGCTATATTTATCGATCAATGTTTATTATGCCTTATTAATATTTATAATTGATAAATCTCTTAACCGAGTGTATTAACAGTCATATTTGTAAAACCTAGACTTAGGTGACATTCCAAAAGAGTGTTTAAAGATCTCTAACAAGGCCACTCCTAACAAGGTGAAGATGTTAACAGATTTGACATAAATCCCCTAACAGGGTCCCCTTTAGAAAATGTGTTTGTAATCTTTAACATGATAAGCTCTTAATTGAGTGTACTTCAGAAAAGTACATTTTTATTGTTGGTTACAATTCTCATAGAGGTTTTTCCCAAATTGGGTTTCCTCTTTAAATATGGAGTTATATTAATTAATATGATGTTGCTACGTTTGAATGATTCATTTACATATATGAGATGTATTGTTTCTTATGTTATTGAGTTTATTTGGTGAATTGGTTATTTACTATATTTAATATTACCGAGTGAATTTTTGATCTCCAAGTTATGTTGTCTATTAGTATCACACACTTAGTCATGATCAAGGTAGGTTGGTCAATCATCAATGCGACCGAGCCATCCCACAAAGGATGAGAAATGTAAATGAATTGTGTAGATATTATGTATTGACCAAGCAGTAATTACTACCGAGAAAGTCAGTGGTCACCAAGTAATCAGTAGTTTCCAAGAAGAATGATTGTTGAGTTCCATAGACAGTCAATGTCAAGTGACAGTTTTCACTGAGCATCATAGTTTACATATGCTAAGTGAGACCATAGTGTTATATGTGTTTTGAATGGCACAAAAACCTAGGTAAACTATTTCGGCCAACTTTTATGTATCATTTAAATATTTTTTAAGATATTTAATACACTAATTAGAAATTATTTTTGAGATCATTAATCCATGTGGAAGCAATGCAACCAATAAAAATTAGGGATGCGGTAGTGAAAAAAAGTGATGAATCTAGATTGTTGATCTTGATCTGGATGCTTCATTAGTTTTCTATAAATAGAATGCTTCAAACCCTAATCATGTAGATGTGAATGTGAAGAGAAGAGAAGAGATCAGGTGTGTATGTATGTGAAGCAATTTTTTCCATATCAGAAGCATAGACTAGGTAGAGTGATCGAGTAGAGCAGTGAAGGATAGAAAAGAGATATATGAGATTTTGAGATCAATTAAGAGTTGTAAAGAGGAGATTCATTATCAACATTTGTAGTACATACCTAAGGATCAAGTACTAATACATTCTAGCAAGTGAATCAGAGTGAATCTCTTAACAGAGTGGTCCTAACATGCCTTTGTAAATCTCCTAAGGGAGTGCTTACTTAGTTGTAAGTTTAAATCCTTTGATCAAGGTAGATTGTATAATTCTATAAACTCTTAATAGGAAAGACCCCTCACATGGTAGATCATCATAAGTGATCAAACTTTGTAGCCCTAACAGGCACACTTTGTTACTGTAGTAGTGAAGATTTGTGGGTTTCATCCCCACCCCACTTTTACCTTTTAACAGTTTATGGGTTACCAAATCTTTGTGTTATGTGTTGATTATGGATGTGATTAGATGTTATATCTATTAAAATATTATAGTTAATGTTTATGTTTATATGTTCAATCAATTTGTTTGAGAAGTATAAATTTTTTATAGATCTTGTTTCACCCCCGCCTCTTAGTATACTGCTTTGCTATATTAGACTTCCAACAATTGGTATTAGAGATTTGTTCTCTTAGAAGAAGTATAACCAATTAAGTGTTGAGATCTTGGATATGGAAGTTTATAAGTTGCAAAAGGTCATTGAGGATCAAAAGATTGATGTCCATCTGGCACTGCAGCAGCTTGAGACAACGAGAGAAAAATTGAATAAATCCTTAAGGGAAAAGAAAGAATTGGGAACTCAGCTAAAAAAACACTCAATATAAAGAAGAAGACATTTAAGGTCTATTTGATAATAGAAATTCTAAAGAAAGTAATGCAACAATTGAAAATCTATTGGAGAAGAGAAACAAATAGAAAGAACGAGTCAAAAGTCTAAAGATAAAACAAAAAACTCAATCAATAACACTTTGTAAAGTGATTGATGAGAAGAATAAAGCTGAGGAATATAACACAATGGGAGAAGAATATAAGAGACAAATGGCTACTAGAATTTATTAAAGGACAAGTGTTGTGTAGAAGCTCACAAAAAATCAGTAGGACATGGTCAAAAAACTGTTATTTGTAAATCAAGAGGTAAAAAAATATTGAAATTACATATCTTAGATCATAGAACAGGGAACTAAAAAATTTGTTGAGATCTAAAAGAGAACTCATTGAGAGGATTAAAAACCCTAATGAAGCCTTGAGATACTTTGAGGAACTAATGATATCAGGAAGAAGGACCAATAATACTTCTGTACTAGGCCATACCAAGCACCTATCATCCACTGAAGAAAGAGAATCATCAAAGAGTGGAGAACAAAGGAATGCAAAGCCAAAGAACAACAAACCTAGATGTTATCATTGTAGGAAACTAGGGCACATAGAAAACATTTGTTGAAGAAAGAATGGTAATTCCAATCCTAAGCCTAAATTTAATGGATATTATTTTAACTGTAAGAAGCATGGGCATCAGGCACATGAATGTAGGTCAAAGAATTACATATCACCTACTTCACCTAGGTTTCAGGGACATTGTCACAATTGACATAAGTTTGGTCATAGAAGCCAAGATTGTAGATCCAATGCAAAATATAAGTGGACATCTAAGAAACAAGGAAATGTACCAAGAAAAGGTAACACATTCAATTGGGATTACAATACAAGGCGTAGTTGTCATTATTTTGGTGAATATGGTCATATTGCATAAAATTTTATAAGGAAACACTTTATAGGTAAATCCAAGAGTTGGATGAATGGAAGTTTGGTATGTTATAGTTGTCACGAGATTGTTCATACAAGGAGAGACTGTGGGACCAGAGCCCCTACACCTACTGTTAAGAAGATAAAGAACCAGATGATATTGACATGGAGAAAGAAAGAAGAAGCAAGCAACAGTGGAACTAGTGAAGCTGAGATCACCCAATTTAATGGATCTTGTGAACATACTACTTCTAATTAATCAAAGAAGGTATGTAAGGAACTATTTTCTCTAATGCTATATTTTACACCAGTTCCTAATATAAGATATATTAAAGTCCATATCTACAAATGCTAAGATGCATTAGGACAGATATGAGGAAAGAACCAAGAAAATAATTGATGTACAATTGGTTTTGAGCATCAGTATTAGTATGTGTCGAGCCCCCATATGGAGAAAGATGATATATTGACTGAGTCACTATTCTGACCGAGTGATGGAATGATTTAACCAAGCTATTTGTTCAAGGACCGAGACTATCGTTTTACACCTACCAACTATATAGAACATTTTTTGAAGACCTAAATCGACCGTTTAAGGGTATAAAATGGATTTAGCCATTCATTTTCATTTCACAAAGCAATTAGAGTTTGTAGAACAATTCAAGAGTGATTTGAAGATTGATTTGAGAGAAGTTTTTCAAGATTCCACTATGTATCATCAACAAGTACGATTGAAAGGTTGAAGACCTATTATTTTCGAGTTACCTAGAATCAATTTTATGAACTATAATCTGAGCAATGGCTTCTAGTTCATCTGGTGGAGTGAAGAGGAAAGACAAGGAAATGAATAATTTTTATTTATTTAGGAGTGATGCATGTGTACCACCTAATTTTTGAGTTGTACCCGAGACTATGATGAAGGGATATCTTTCAAGTACCATGTCATCGATCCTGCCAAACGTTCTAATGTTCCATGATGTGAGAGAATGCTACATGTGTATGACTAGTGAGGTTGGAGACTTTGAGTTGAGGGAAGCTTACAAAAAACTATGTGAAAATGGGGCATTAAAGGCTGAGCATCAACACATTATCGACAAAGGGTTAGTTTGTACCCTATATTTCCCACAAAAATTCAAAATTGAATGGATCAGGATAGTTCTAAGATGAATACATGATATTAGCTTATGGCTGGAGAATGGACCAGTGAAGATTACCAAGGATAACATTGAATGAGTCACTAGTTATCCTATTCTAACCAGGAAGAGAGTCATGCATTGTCAAAATAAAGAAGTGATTGAGAAGAACACTTTGGCCGAGTGGAAAAAGAAAGGAATGACAAATTCAATGATCACAAATCATGAGATCGACTTTGGAGTAAGAGTGATTGCACACAATTTTTATGATTCAACCAGATTGGATAGTGTTCCATGCATTGCAGTTGATTAGGCATGGAAGATAGTGAAAAGGATCATACATATGATCTTGCTGAGCTACAAATGACTCAACTTGTTGAGAACCTATCCTCAATCAGGAAGGCAACTTGAATTCTATGTGTAAGTTTAGATCCCTGATAGTCTGCATATTTTTCTATGTTCAGAATACTTTTCCTACTATAGGAGATGTATTATGGAGTTAGGACTGACCAGTGACACAACAGATTAATGAATTTATTTAGCAGCTATGAGATAACTTTGATAATGTCACAGTAAACTATTTTGTTGACTTTAAGAAGAAGATGAGAATAAGGACCAAAATCCCTATTTCACTAGTAGAGAAGCATTATGATGATGTTTGTTTTCTATTTGATACTGATTGTACCTATGTACAAGCTATAGTACCAAGGGTAGAATGGTTGAGGCTATTACCCTATGAAGTGAATTTTGATGTAACATCTATAGCAATCACAACATTACTTGTAGAGTAAGTTGATAAAAACACTAAGGTATTTGGGAAGTATGAGGAAGAAAAATCAAAGAGAACCATGGGATTGAAGGCTTTGAATATGGAGAGAAAATAAATAAAATAGTGAAGAACCTTGAGAAGATGTTAGGTGAAGAAGGAGAAGAAGATGATGCACCAATATCGATCACACAAGGTGAAGGTGAGGACTAATCTACTGATTCATATGAGAGTGAAGATGAAGATGTGGAAGTAGATAAGAAGAGTAAGGAAGTGATGGTTTCCAAGTCAACTATGAAGAGGAGTTCAAAGTATAAACCTACTCCTCTAGTCACATATACAATGAGAACTAGAACATCAACAACTGCAATAATATCCAAGCCATCAAAGAAAATTCCACTAAAGAAAGTTGAAGGGGAGAGCTTAGGGAAAAGGAAACAAGTTCAAACTGAAGCTGAGCCAAGAAACCCTAAGAGGAAGCCAAGAAGGAAATATATGTTGGGAAAATATGATGAAGATGAAGAGATGACACATATAGAGGACATTAGAAAATTCAAAGTTTCTACACACATAAATCCTACAAATGTGGATGAGATTTTCCATAATATAAGGATTTCCACTGGTTTTTCTGGGATTTAAGTTCATTAAGTTTGAATAGTTGACTATAGAGGATAAGGAAAAGATAGAAGAGGAAATGATGGATATGTCAGCATCATACAAGATGACACCTTAAGAGATTGTGAATCTAGTCCCTGATGAATTATTCAAAAATATTGATGAGAGATGGCAATTTTCCATTAAGATTGAAAGGTAGATTAGAAAAGGGGCATTAGCCCAAATAATACCTGAATTGACACATGAAAAAATTTATGGAGCAACATAGGAATAGATTCATTCCTAAATTGAGATTATATTCAATAATGAGGAAGAATGTTTGAGGACTTGTACAATAGAGCCAATTAACATGGAAGACAATCATTAGATTGATAGTAGACAAGAGTGCAGACAAAGATAAAGGCACATCTAGACATATAGAGCTTGATAATAAAGAAGATATTGATCAGCCTGATAATCTTGAGGATGAAATAAAGGAAAAGGTTGAGGATGCATAAATAGAGGATTTCTCTATTGTTAACTAAACTATAATCACTGGTGAGGATACACAAGGTTTGGATGTTGAGGACTAGAGTGAGGCTTCAATCAAAATTCCAGATTCCCCTATCGAGGCAAACTTTGAAGTTAATGAAGAAGAAGATAAGATAAAAGAAGATCAAGAATATTAGTCTATAAAATATGTCACAGGACTTCATAGTGAATAAACAAAGGAGACTAAGAATACAGAGACTGAGGAGAAACATGAGCCTAAGGAGAAAGATGATATTCAAGCATTGATAAAGCTATCACTTACAAAAACTAAGATTGATGATATACCTAAAAAAAATGTAATGTTTACTCAAAAGGAGTTAGTTTCAATAAGTGGTGACACAAGTACATTGCAAGTAGAATAGAAACTGAGTATTAGCTTGCCATAGACTAAGAAGAAGAAGTCAAATAAGAAAAAGGAGAAGTCTCTAAGCATAGATGTGACACTTGATGAAGTTATAGTGATTCCAAAATGGGACACTAATAACTTATCTTATGAGCAAGTGGAAATTTTGTAGAGTTTATTAAAAAGGAAGAGAAATCAAGACCAAATGAAAAGAGAACATTAACAGAAGAAAATATTACATGATATTAAAGGTATATTTGTTGATTCATTTGAGCTTTAGGATATAAATGAGAAAGCCCCTATCTTATATCAACTGGTTCATATTGTCCAAATGGTAAACAATGATGATGTTGAAACTAGTGGGAAGCTCATGCAATAGTCTGAGAGATAGTTTGAGGCCAAAGTTAATGAGAAAGCTGCAAAAGAATTTACTGTAAAATTGGTTGCACCTTTTCATCTGATAAGTAACTTAGAAGAAGTTGTAGAAAATTTTCTTTCTTTCTAAACAACTATGTGATGTTGAATTCTTTATAAAGGAGAATCAACAGCTTATTGAGAAGCTACAATCACACAACAAGTCAATAGGACATTCACTGAGCATGGATGCAAATTCCATTTCTATTCATTTTACCAGGTTGACTCACGCCGAAGGGAGATTATCCAAGCTCATGGATAACAATGGTAGAATAAGGGATAAATTGATTTATATTTAGACTATGTTGATACCTCATTTGGAGGTCATGTAGAGAGAGTTATTAGCTGCCAAAGAATTATCAAAAAGAGAACCTCCTCTCAATATTGCAGAGTTTGATTGATCTAGTTGTTGAGCTAGAGATTAAGTTAGAGGTTTTGGAGTCTATCACATGTAGTTGGGATAATGCATTGGTGATGATCCTATAGATTGAAAAACCATTTTTAGACAAGTATGGTCTGACCCCTACAACCCCAGCAAACAAGAGTGATAAAAACAAGGGGAAAATGTAATAAGATGTAATCAAGGAGGAAATGAAATAGATGCAAATAAAGGGGAAAGATGCAGACAAGAGATATAACTTCATGATATGAGCATAAAGGTATAACATACTTTTTTGATATTTTTGGAGTCATGTAATTAAGATTATGGTGTATATGTAGGGAAGTCTTTATGAAGACCAAGTCATAATCTTAGGGGGGAGTTTTTGGATACTTGAGTAAAGTTTTTGTTAAGGGACTGAAAAATTATGAAAAAGTATTCTTTCCACTAATGTCAAAGGGGGAGTTTTTCTATCTCCAAGTTATGTTATCTATTAGTTTCATACACTTAGTCATAATCAAGGCGGGTTGGTCGGTCATCATTGTGACCGAGCCATCCCACAAAGGCTCAGTAATGTAAATGACTTGTGTAGATAATATGTATTGAGCGAGAAGTAGTTAATATAGAGACAGTTAGTGGTTTTTGAATACTCAGTAGTTGTTGAGCAGAATGATTGTCGAGTTGCATAGAATGTCAGTGTCGAGTGATGGTTTTGACCAAGCATCAAAGTTTACATATGCCAAGTGAAATTTTTTTGTTATATGTGTGTTGGAATGGTGCAAACACCTATGTAAATGATTTTGCCTAAATTCTATGTATCATTAAAAGATTGTTCAAGATATTTAATGTATTAATTATGTATTATTTATGAGATCATTAATCACTATGCAAGAAATGTAACCAATCCAAATTAGGGATGCTTAAGCAGAAAAAGTGATGAATCTAGATCATTCATCTTGATCTAGATGCTTCATTAGTTGTCTATATATGGAATTATTCAAACCCTAGAATCATGTATATGTAGATGTGAAGACTAGAGATTGGGTGTATATGCATTTGAAGTAGAGTTTTGCATATCAGAAGCATACACCGAGAAGAGTAACCGAGCAGAGAAGTGAAGGAAAGAAAAGGGATATATCATATTTTGAGATCACTTAAGAGTTGTAAAGAGGAGATATGTTATCAGCATTTGAAGTGAAAAAAAAAGGATTAGGTACTGATACATTCTACCAAGTGAATCAGGGTAAATATCTTAACAGAGTGGTCCTAACATACCTTTGTAAATCTCCTAATAGAGTGCTTACCTAGTTGTAATTTTAAATCCTTTAATCAAGCTAGATTGTATAAATATGTAAGATCTTAAAATGGAAGACCCCTCACAGGGTAGATAATTAGAAGTGATCAAACTTTATAGCCCTAACAGACACACTTTGTTACTATAGGAGTGAATATTTGTGGGTTTCATCCCTAACCTAGTTTTACCTTTCAAGGGTTTCTGGGTTACCAAACCTTTGTGTTATGTGTTCATTATGGATGTGATTAGATGTTAGATCTATTACATCATTACAATTAATTTTTATATTTACATGTTGAATATGTTTGTTTTAGACATATAAAATTTTTATAGACCCCTATTCACCCCCTCTCAGTATACTGGTTTTCCATATAAGACTTCCAACATGAATCAATGATTTTAGTTTTTTGTGTTTATGTTTTAATTTGTCTGATTCACCCCCCTCTTAGTTGGACCAAAAATCTAACATGCTTCTTGTCATCTTTCAAGCTAACATTCTAGCAATCAACTTCCATTCCCAAGCTCTTAGAAGGTTTATTATGCGAAAGGAAATTTTCCTGAATATCTTATTGTTCACAAGAAATAAAGGAGAGCTTTGCACTTCCATTTATGTCCTATTATTATGCTCTTTCAATATGTTCCAAATAAGGTGGGGAATAGCTATGCTCAACAAAAGGATAGGTAAAGTCCATTGATGCAAGAAGTCCTCAATAGAATTAGAAAAAAACCCAGCAGCCATTCTATCTTTGTAACAAAGCTTCCTAGATCTGTAAAGAATAAGAACAATTAAGAAGGAGATGGGTGGTAGATTGAAACACCCTATAGAATAGGATACAATGGTTATGATAGTGAAATACCCTTTTCATAGGATTATCAATAGTGAGGGTTTTGTTCTGGATAAACAGCTAGAAGAAGATATAAATTTTAGGAATAAGAAATTTATTCCATCCTTTAGCCCAAAAAGGAGAATCATTGGAAGGCTGAAGCTGGATTCTATATTCCAAGGTGACAAAGAAAATAATATAAGGTTCCAAACTCCAAATTAAGGTGTCCTCCATATTTTCAATTATCAATTGTGAATACAGAGCTTTATTGATATCTTCATTCAGATTCACCCATCGATTCCATCTGTAGTAATCCCCACCTTAGATCCTAGCCCAACTTTACATCTATTCATTAAATTCTAAAATATAGGATCCAAACAAAGGGGCTTCTCAAAAATTAGGGAGTCTTCCCAAAACATGATTCTATGTCCATTCCAAAGCTTCTATTTTCTCTCTTTAGATACAACCTTTTTATATTTCATTATACTATTCTGAATTTTAGATCCTCCAAATGTGACAAACCTCCTGAGTGGTCTGATCAAGAGGTAAATAATTGAAATATTTGTTTTTTCAATATTTTGTTTCATTATTGTTCCATTGGGGTTTTAAATTTGTTAGGTAGTTGTCGATGACTATTATATTCTAGAAAATCCCCTATGAAATCAATGTGGTTAAAAATATAGTCAAAACATTTCTATGAATATAAATACTATTTTCCATGATTTATCCAACTTTGAATTATGAAAATAATGCGTTTATGATGGCGAATGAATTATGGGATAATTTTTTCAATATATATTGAGGACAAGAAAAAATCAAGTAGAAAAAGCTTCAAATTTATAAAAGTCAATTTGAATGTCTAAAGTCATGTGAAGAAGAAAATGTTTCTTATTTCCTTCTCTCCATGATAAGAGTGTTAACATCACAAGGCTTAGTGAAGTGATAAAATAAGTTACAATTATCAAACTAAAATCTAGATCCCTTCACACAAGGTTTGATTCAAAGCTACTTTTGGTTGAAGAAGGTAAATATTTAAACAATTTAAGTACGAATGAATACATGGAGCTAGATAATTAGATATGAGACAAGAATTTTAAGTAATAAATATTTAGGGAAATGTTAAGAACTCAAGAAATTTAATATTATCTAAAATTATAATTCAAATGATGATTCGGCTCTAGAAGAAGATTTCTTTGTAAAAAAATGTTTGCAGAAATTTCAAGAAGTATAAGAGTAAATTACACTATAAATGTTTCTATTGTAGTATGGTATGTCATTTATGGAATATTTTCAAATTTGTGTGATAAATTATGATGAAAATTAATACTAGATGAATTTAAAGAAGTCAAAGACTAGGATGAAGATTTATTTTAATGAAGAATACAGTGACACATTTGATGATGATTATCAATGTTCCTATAAAAGTTAATTAAAATTCAGTGAACCGTATTTGTGGAATTGAATGATTTACAATGTAATGTAAACAAATGTGAATTAAATAAATAAATATGATGAGATGGACATTTTACAAGAGCTATATTGTACTAGTATGGAAATTAAGAGAATAAAGAAGAAGATTATGGAGGATATGGATAAGTTATCATAGAATATTAAAAAACATATTATGATCGTTGATATGAAAATACAAGTGTAAGAAATAAAAAGGATAATATATTTCATGATAGATATATTGAAAACTAGGGACAAGGATCGTTGAAAAACTTGAAATACACTATGAGCAACAAACTAGAAAAAGTAAATTGTGATGAGACTTGATGTTTTTAAAAGCAACAAATATCCTAAATGAGATCATAAGTTGTAGGACGTCACTAAATGTTAAGATCTATATTTATTTTACTAAATTTAGAATTATAAGGGAATTTATTGGTCTATGAACATCTCATTATTTACAATGAATAATTTTAAAAATAAATTTAATTAATGATAAAAGAGAACAATTTTGTGTTTTCTGCCCATCTGCATTTGTAAGTTATGACACTATTTTTGGCCATACATTTGAACAATTTTTATTTTTATTTTTTAAATCATGTAGTAGAAAGAAAGATTTTGTGTTGGATCCTATTAGGGATATTATATAATTTTACAATTATATCATATTTGGTGATCTTTCCAACTATTGGAGAGTTTAAAATTTGGGACAATCATGACACCCAATGATGGAATGAGAAATGCACACATGGATATGATAATCTTCTTGAGGGAGTTAACAAGAAGTCAGAAAAAAATTGAATGAGACTCTAGAAAGATGAAAATGAAAGATGGAGTAGATGTGAAATCACTTGATAAAATTAAGGATGAAGGAACCTAATGGGACTTCACATTAGTCTATCATAGGGCTAATGATCCTGACTTTCCTTTTGAGGATCAAGAAATAAGAATTGCATATAGATAGTTTGGTTGAATCGCTAAAGCAATTTAGGTAGGATTAGATTGATGGAAGTTTAAATTTGGGCATATTTCTCAAGGAATGCATAGTTCTGACGATAAAAAATTCATCCTTTGATGGTAATAAATCTTGAATATGTAAGATAACTAAGATGGTGGAGTGAATCTTTATTCCACAAAATTTTATAAAATTTAATTTTCTAATTATAGCTATTAATCATACAATAGTCTTTTATTGGAGAAAGATATAAATGTGAAAAGCATAAAAATAATCAAATACATAAAACACCAGATTTATGTGGATAACCCTATTGAAGGAAAAATCACATAAAATATTATTGTTAAATATATGAATGTTTGTTAGGGTGACATAGGTTAAGGTTATTTTTAGAAGGAGAACCTCACTACTAGAGGATAATTTCCAAAGGGCACACAAGCTAAAGAAAGATCACTTTTAAAGGAATCACTACCCAAATAGAGGATGATAAGAGAGAATGGATCTACCATTGATGCACATTAGAAATAAAACCAAATTATCTAGAGATATCTTTTTCTCACTACTTCCAATAGCTAACACATGAATATATGGACTCCCCACAACCACACTTCATAGTAAAGTTAAACTATGCATGGAGATATATCCTCTTTCATATATTATTATCACATAATTTCATGCTTGCACATAACTAGTATAATTATCCTATAATTAAAACCTTTAGAAAAGGGTTTTAACATTTATTTATAGTAATCTATTATTTGTTAAGTCTCCCATTGTAGGACAGGAAAGTACCGAAATGCAATTTGAATAAGGTGAGCACTAAACATTCCCATTATGGGGAGGAAAGAAAATTAGACCTCAACATATTATAGATAGGACAAAAAGATTCACAACACACCTTATATTTTATCCTGCATACACCAAGACAAATAATTGAAGTGTAAGTGCACTCGAGATTAGCCAAACCAAGAGTAGAAATATTACAAAACCTTAAAATCTTATCTCTGAAAATAAAACTCTTATGTCATCTAAAATTAATTAAGCTAGGGACATTAATAACTCAGTTCAAAAAGAACACCATCAAACATTTTAATGTAAAGAAATGAGAAGCATGCATATCTGGCAAAAACCACAGTCAGGTACATACATATTCAAAAGAATTTAAAAATGCATTGTACTTTGTTTATAATCATAAAATATTCAATTGCATATATCCACATAGTTCTAAAAATATATACAAAAACCTTAGCAATAGGTTCACAATATACACAATATGTGGAACAATATACTCAATACTGGTCTCATGGGAAATAATTAAAAACTCCTTAGGTAGTAAGTAATGTCTCCACTTCTTCAAAGCATGAACAATAGCATAAAATTCTTGATGATAAACCTAAAAATTTCTCCTCACATCATTCAACTTTTCACTAAACTAAGAAATCCCTCTATATTCTTGACTCAGTATTGCACTAATTGCAGTCCCACTAGCATCACAATGTACCTGAAATACCTTACTAAAATCTAGTAGTTCTAACATAGGTTGTTCAACTACCTTTTATTTCAACAAATAACAGCTTCTTTGTACTCCATGTATCCATTCTAATTCATTATTATCTCCCCTCACTGTCTCAACCATAGCATTGAAAACATAACCAAAATTCCTAATGAACTTCCTATAAAAAATTTCCAATACATGAAATGATCTTACATCACTAATACTTTCACGTTCATGTATTTTTACAATTTCACTAATATTTTCAGGATCCATCTTCAAACCTTCAGCCTAAATTACAAATCCAAGGTAGACAATCTCATTCTTCATTTAAAGGTAAACATCTTCAATTTTTTCAGCAACTTCTCCTCTCTTAATCTCTGCAATACTTGCCTTACATGCAATAGGTGTTCCTCTTTTGTCCTACTGAAAATCAAAATGCCATCTAAATAAACTATGAAAAAATTACCCAAAGAATCCTTCAACACTTCATTCATCAGTCTCATGAAAGTACTTTGTGCATTAGACAAACCAAAAGGTATTGCCAACTACTCCTTAAAACCTTAGTTAGTCTTAAAAGAAACTTTCCACTCATCACAATCTCTTTGTCTGATATGATGATAACCACTATTCAAATCAATCTTTGTCAAATAATTGGCTCTACTTAAGCAATCCATTTTTTCATCCATCCTAGGTAAAGGAAACCAGTACTTGATTGTAATCTTGTTTATTTCTCTAGAATTTGTACACATCCTTCATTGTCCATCCTTCTTAGGTGCCAATACTAAAATTACTGCACAAGGACTCAAATTGTCTCTGATTAATCCTTTCTACACAACTCATGTACTTATCTATTCAACTCCTCATTCTTTGTTGGTGTCAACCGATGATCTTCTTTATTAGGAAAACTGGCTCTAGGAATTAGATCCATACAATGACCGATACTCCTAACTGGTGGCAAGCCATTAGTTACATTATTTGAAATCACATTTGCATACTCATCCAGCATGTCCTTAATCTCTTTAGGGTATTCACCTCTCATATCTATATTTGTAGTCTTCTTTGGAATAATAGAAAACCAAACGTTCTCATGTCTCATACCTAACAAAGAATTTCCTTCCACCAACCATGGAAATTCTAGAACTAGTACAAATTTCTCCTTTAAAAGTTCCTCCAAAGGAAACAATCTCTATTTAATACCATTAGCCATAAAATTATATGTATTTCTTCTTTCATGATGTATAGCTTATCTATCATACTACCAATGTATTCCCAAAAAAACATGACATATATCCATAGGAATTATATCACACAATAATTCATCATGATGTTTCCCTATTTTCAACTTAACCCATCATTTTTTACTTACCAACACCTTGTGATCATCTTTTATCCAAGAAATCTCATAGGGTTTCAAATGTTTTAGTCACAACAACTGCAACTTGTCTACCATTGCCTCAAATTCCAAATTCTCTGAACTACCAACATCAACAAAAAAATTTCATACCTTTCCACCTACAAGACATGTAGTTTGGAACATGTTCTTTCTTTTCCAAGGGTTCTCCATCTTTTCATCATGGTACAAGGTTCTCCTCATGATAAATGTCTCTTCCTTTTCATCCTGATTATGGTTAATCAATTCAGAATATTCCTCTGATTCCAAAATATTTTTTCTTCTACTCCTTTCAGTCTTCTTTTTTAGATCCACCTTTTTCGCATTCAAAGGCCCTATGACCTTCTCCACCACACTTGAAACAATTTCCCTTAAACACCATTTTATCATCTCTTCGGTATCCCTCATTCCTATACCCACCTCTATAAGAATTCCTTTCAATTTTATTCTCCTTTGTGCTCCCATTTTCAAATTCACAAATTGATCTACCACCTCCGCCTCTCTGGAATCTTCAAACTCTACCTCTTTTCCTTTATTCTTGTCTTCTAGTTAACTTGTGTTCAGCCATTAGGGCATATGTGTAAGCATCTTCCACATACCCAATCTTGATCATACTAAGATCTTCTTCTATTGACATCCATAGACCATTTAGGTATCTTGAAAATACCTCTACTTCATCCTCTTTAAAGCCAGATCTGATATCTAAATTGTAGAACTCCTTGGTGTATTGTTTCACATTCATCTCCTTTTTTCTTAAATTCTACAATCTTCTGATCAAACTGACCTGATAATCAGAGGGTAAGAACATTGTCTTCATCTTGTTCACTATCTCTACTCCACCTATCATTCTAAAAATGATCCCACCAAATTGAAGCATAACCTCTTAACTTAGTACAAACATACTTTACCTCCTTGTCTTCATCAGTACATTCAAAATCAAAGTACTTTTCCATAGCTAAGATCCAATCCAAAAATTCATATGCATCTAATCGACCATCATAATCTGGTAGATTAAAATGTGGTCTTGTGTTAACCCTGGTAAGGGCTCTAATAAACCTTTCTTTTCCTTGATCCATTTCAGGTTGTTCTTGGGCTTCTCCTTCAACATATTCATCATTTTCTTCTTCATCATCACTTTTTTCTTCAGTATGTCAAATTTTCCTCTGGATACTTTTCACTACTTCCAATCTGGAAAAAATATGTCTCAACATTTCAATAACATTAAGGTTAGCACCTCTTCAACTTCTATCACCTCTCATAGCCATATCTGGTGATTCCTCTCCAACCATGTATTAGCTCCTTATTCTTCTACCCCATGACAAACCAAATTGGGAACCACACACTTAGGAGACAATATCTATTCACCAAAAATGAAAAGCTTCACTCTGATACCACCTGGCATAGCCAAGTTTAGAAGGTCCAAGAAAATGAACATTACAACCTTGCAACAAGAGCTACACAACATTAAATCAAAGATTTCAAGAAGAAAATA
This sequence comes from Thuja plicata, assembly GCA_018584345.1. NCBI lineage: Eukaryota > Viridiplantae > Streptophyta > Pinopsida > Cupressales > Cupressaceae > Thuja > Thuja plicata. The sequence goes on along the minus strand of MU227937.1, from coordinate 460,047 downwards.
CACCAAACTAGAGTATGGAACAGACATGCAACCTTTTCATTAACAAGTAAAAAAATTACAAATCTTTGTAATAGCATTTAACATGCCCAGTTCAAATGGTAGGGACTTACTGCAAAGAAACCTAATTATTCTTCCTAACCTATGATTGAAAAAAAACCTCTTCAGACCCTAAATCACTTCCTCCATCTTCTTCTCAAATAAGGACCAAGATACAACTTAAATACATGACCACAACTGAACAATTCAACCTCAAGATTACATTTCCCAAGAAATCAAAATGCTTTATCAACTAACTCCCAATTGGCCATCGATCTAAGATCTTTAATCAATGATTAAATCACAAGGAGCGATCATATAAATAGGTCAGCCAAAATGTAGCCACATAGGAAAGTGAGCCATAAGCACTGTCCATCAAGGAAATCCAATAAATAGTTTAAACACTGACCAGTTCAAAAAAATGAGGGAAACATTCTTGTAAACACAGCCAAAGAATCAACCATAACTTTGGGCGTGATAATATAAATGAGTTGTGAGCATAGGAAAATATTTGTGATGATCTGTAGAAAAAAATCTAGGATCACAACTACCAAGGATTTGTAGAACTTGACTGTGACAGGAAACACAGCAACCGGTGACTAGGAATACAAAAAATCAACAACCGGTGATGAAGAACTGTAAAACTCAAATTTTTTTGGTTGATGCAAGATTGAAATGAACCCAAGATGCTCCTACCTTAGAATGCTTATTATATAAAGCATATCTAGAGACATTCTTAACGTGACTAATCCAAACATCTATAGATCTATCCAAATAAGGTGAAATTGGGCTTGCATATCTTTAAAAGAATAAATATTCATAGTGTCCATCTTAAAAATATTTTGAGTCTAAATGCCACCCTTAAGAAAGAATAAAGTAAAATTTTTTGGGATATAAGATAAATGAAGCATTTTAATTTGAATGACTAATTACCACCAAATACTATGTCGGTTAAAAGAAATACCATCCCTAGATCAAAAACCCTCCTAGAAGAGGAGGAAGAGGAGAATGTATATATATCAGTTATCCCACAATTAGTGTGTTACATTTTTCATAATGACAAAATAATGAGTTTTTGGAGGCTCACATTTTTTGCCCACTTTTGCACGAAGATGAAAGCGAGCTTCATTCTGTAGATTTATGCCCTTCGGAGGTCCTAAAAAAGGATCAAATAGAAGAATCTTCAGAAACAAAAATGGGAGATGCCACTACTCAAGACAAGCTTTTCAATGACTATAACTATAATTTATATTGACTTCGTTATGAATTTCTATTTTTAGTTTTATTAGACATGGGTTGTCTCATCATTTGGTCTCATCATTCTAAAAATTCTCTATTTGAGGATTCTAGAACAAAAAAGTAAATTATGGAAGAAAAAAATTAAGAATATCTAGACATTATCTATTTATATTATCTTTCTAACAAAAAAAAAAGAAATCTTGATATATAGAGATCAAGATATAGTGCGCTAAATGAACCTATATTCAAATTATAGTTAATCACACTTTAAAACTCAATAAACTATAATATATCAAACCAAATTTAACAAAACCAATTTCATACACTAGATATGAGTATTACAAATCTAAATTTGAAAGAATTGCATTTTTATTATTTTTAGGAAAAAAAAAGAAGTTATGCCTGAATCAGTGAATAACACTCCTTAAAAATGTTGATTTTCAAAATAATTACTTTTCAAATGAGAAGGAAAATAGATACAAATCAATACCATTTTTTATCAAATAATACATATTTAGTTACAAGATAAAAGTCACTAGTTTACACATCTATAAATTCCTAATAGTTTTCGAGAAATAGGTTTCTGAAAGTGAAGTTTTTCTCAAAATATTTATCTTACTATTAAAGTTGGAAAAAAAATGTCACCCACTATTGTGGGATCACCCGGTCTTTATATTTATGTATATGTACACACACATATACAAAAATAGATATATGTATACCTATATATACATACATATGTAGTCACATGCGCAGACAGACACACACA
>MU227937.1:444853-457731 GCA_018584345.1 Thuja plicata | reverse complement strand
TATAATCTATACAGTCATGTACATAATGTCAAAGACTTCAAATAAACAATGGAACAAAGGTTATGCTTTCAGCAATGCATAAAAGTCAAGTATTCACTAAGTGACAGACAACACCAATGGAGTGCACACCATCGGTAAAGGCAAAGAACAAAAGTCATAGTGATACCCGACGAGCAGAAGACAGTGTTGTTTGACGAAGAAAAACCACAGGATGCCTGATGAGCTGATAACAAAGTTGCTCGATGAGAAAAATATAATGATGCCTGACAGATAGAGATCGTGAAGCTAACTGGAGTCCCACGGATGGAACTGGCAGTTATCACCAGTGACTAACTTCAGAGTTGACCGATAGAATAGAGAGTTAAGAAAATGACAAAAGATCTAGCTGGCAGATATTAAGGATAGAGTTAACTGGTTGTTTTGTTTGTTTTATTCAACCAGAGTTAAGTAACTGAAGTAAAGAAGATTTGTACAGTTGGAAAGAAGATAACTATGAGCTAAATCAGAAGTTATGCTTTAAATCAGATTGGGTGGATTGTTTTTCACACCAAGAGTCAAGAATCAAGAATTAAAGAAGATCATGTCTAAATAAGAGACAAGATTAATTCATTTCCATAATTCACATACACGGGAAGGGAAGTGAATTGAAAGAGGATGCTGAAGAGAAACTGATGAAGGATAACTTCATACAGTCCTGATCAATCAAGCTAAAGAAGAGCTAAGAAATTCTGCAGACATTGACGAACAGTGAAGCATAGCATCACAGAGCAAAAAGTTTGGAGCACAAAGAATTGAATCGATACATTGATCACAGAGGTTTTGTACTTAAATAGATCTAAAAATCTTCAATTCAAGTTACATTAGAAATAGGTCATAATGTTTCAGTTTAACCATTGAAGAATCAAGTCTCTTAACAGAGAAGGACTTAACCATCTTCTATAATTGAGGTATATCCTAACATATTGCCAAAAAGGTTGATTCTTGAAAGTAGCATTGAAATTGCATAAAGCCTATTGATGACCTAAGAAGAAGGTTGATTCAAGGATGGTAGCAAGATTTTCCTAAAGACTATTGACAGTCTAAGAAGAAGGTTTATTCAAGGATTGTAGAAAAATAAATGTTAGATACTAAGTGACAACCTCTACGTATAAAATCCTCTAACAAGGTCACACCTAATAGTATGTTTATAACCTTTAACAGGGTGGGCTCCTAACATGGCTCAATTTAGAAGAGTAAAAATTTGGGGTACCGGTCCCAGTGGTTTTTCCCTTAATAGGGTTTCCATGTTAAAATCCATGTGTTAGGTGTGTATGGTTTATTACTTTATTGTTTTACATTTAACATATGCATTTTTGGATTGATTGGTATACTCTGCATATTTACTGAGTATTAGTAAATAGTTTTACTGCTTATCGGTTATCAAGGAGAATAAGGACAGACAAGGTAAACCAACACACAGTCAAATATTATAAGTATTTCATGTCATGCATCTTGTATGGACTTAATAATCTGAGGTGTATTGATTGGTGGTTAAAGATTAAAGGATAAATTTTTGAGGCCATTGATTCACCCCCCCTCTCAATTATTACTAACAATTGGTATTAGAGCTTGTGTGCTTAGAAGGAAGGTTTCAAGACCTAAGTAAAGATGACAAGAAGAATAGACGAGATGTGCCCAAGTTGAAAAAACACAACTTTGCTTCATGGCAAAGCAGGATAAGACTCCACTTATCAGGTATTGGTAATGATGTTACTCAATACTTAGATACTGAATATGTGTTTCATATAGGACCATTGACAATAGATCAATTGAGAGAGAAGCATGAGCATAACTGCATGGTTATAGAGCTTTCTTCCTCACTCTCTGATGCAGAATTTGAAGATGTCAAGGACTGCAAAACTGCAAAGAAAATGTGGGACAAATTGAAGCTTGTACATGGAGGTGATACAAATGTTCAGAGAGCCAAGGCAGAAAGCCTTAAAGGAAAGTTTGATGATATCAGAATAAAAGAAGGAGAAAACATCACACAGTACAGCAAAAGAATAAAAGAAGTAGCCAAAGCTATATGAGGTGTTGGAGGTATTCTTGAAGAGGAGACAGAGGTAAGTAAAATCTTAAGAACCTTATTACCTGTATATGCTATTAGAGTTTTTGCTATTCAAGAAATGAGAGCAATAGCAAACAATACAGTTACTTTTGATAGCCTAATTGGTAGACTGATTTTATTTGAGATGAATAACTTTGACAATAATGTCTTACCAAGTTTAGAGTCTGCATTTAAGTCTACTATGAAAATAAGAAAATCCAATCATAAATACTCATAAAGAAGGGACAGTGAAAGTGAAAGTGAAGAAGAAGATCTAGATGAAATAGAAGCACTTATGGCCATAAGAATACAAAGAGGAAAAGGTAAATACAAAAGCAAGTTACCACTTGTATGTTTTAATTGTAAATAGATTGGACACTTTGCTGCAAGATGTCCTAACAGAAGAAAAGATGATAGAAGTGATGACAAATCTTTTAAGAAGAAATCTGACAAAGGTGATAACTAAGATTAGAGAGGTTACTGACAATCAGAAAGAAAGGATACCTGAGACTACAAGGATAAAGGCAAGAAGGCTAGCTACCTAGCTGCTTGCAAAGATGAAGATACTGACACCAAACATGATGATGACATCGAGATAGTATTTGTAGCTGTGAAGAATGATTCAGATGAAGATGAAATGTATGAAGAAATTGCACTCATATCTAAGTTAGTAAGAATGATATTTGGATTATAGATAGTGGCTGCACTCACCATATGATGGGTGAAAAAGAAAAGTTTAACACTTTTGAATATTATAATGGTGGTATAGTAAGAATGGGAAATGATACACCTTGTCCAGTTGAAGGTAAAGGAACAATAATGCTGAATAATATGATTAAATCTGAAAATGCTTATTGGGTAAAAGAATTTAATTATAATCTATTGATTATTTCTCTACTGAATAATTGAGGTCATAGAGTAGTATTTGAAAACAAAAAGGCAAATATCTTCAATGAATTAGGAAAACTGATTGGTACCGGTGAACAGACTAAAGGTAACTTCTTCTATCTGAATGATACTAATCCCACTTTCTTAATGACTAGAAATGAAGACATATGGTTGTGGCACAAAAGTTTATGTCATGTGAATTTTGACAAAATGATGAAAATAATCAAAATAAGAAGTGTAACAGGCTTACCGATGATGACAAACCCAGACACCATCATGTGCAAAAATTGTCAAAAAGGTAAAATGACAAAGTCTACTTTCAAAAGTAAAACCCATAATTTGATGATATTCTAGAATTAGTCCATACTGACTTATGTGGACCTATGAGGACAAAGAGCTATTATAGAGATATATATTTTATTCTCTTTGTTGATGATTACTCTAGAATGATGATAGTTAAAGGAAAAATTTGAAGCATTCAAGATGTTTAAATGGTATAAGGTTATGGTAGAAAAACAAAGTGGTAAGGATCTAAACTGCTTAAGATCAGATAGAGGAGGAGAATTTATATCAGATGAATTCACTAATTTTTGTAATGAGCATGGTATAAAAAGATAAGTTTCTGCACCAAGGACACCACATCAAAATGGGATTGTTGAGAGAAGAAATAGATCAATAGTTGATTGTGCAAGAACACTGATGATAGAAAAGGACATCACCCAAATCTTCTAGAGGGAAGCTGTCAGCACTGCTGTTTATACACTTAATATAGTACAATTGAAGAAGGACACAAAGAAGACTCCTTATGAGCTATGGTATGGTAAAACAACCAATGTAAGTTACTTCAAAATATTTGGTAGTCAATTTTATGTCTTAAAGGATGATAGAAATGGAAATCTTGATGACAAAAGTGATGAAGGTATTTTTCTAGGGTATTCTACCAAGAGAAAAGTTTTTAAATGTCTAATCAAGGGTTCTAACAAAATAGTTGAAAGTGCAAATGTGAATATTGATGAATTTATAGAAAAGAATGAGTTGGAAAGCACAAAAGAACCAGAGGACTACAACAAGTTTGTATACTATGAAGAACCCATAACTCTACCCAAGCAACAATGCTTAATTCCATAACAATAGAATGTTGCAACCGACAGTCAGAATGCTATTACTTACAGTCAGGATAATGATCAAGATAATGTGCAAGGTAATGAAGATCAAGCTGATACACAAAGAGTTGTACTTGTACTTGCAAGATATATAAGAAGGAACCATCTAGAGGAATAGATCATAGGAGATAAGAAAGCTGGTACAAGAACAAGAAGTAAGTCTTTAAACTCAAATTGCTTAATTTGTGAGTTTGAGCCAAAATCTATCAATGCCGCACTAGATAATGAATGGATAAGTGCTATGAATGATGAGATTGAGCAGATTGAGAAGACAAAAACATGGTCACTTGTGCCAAGACCAGGTGACAAGATTGTCATTGGTACAAAATGGATATTCAGGAACAAGCTGAACGAGAATGGAGAAGTCACAAGGAACAAAGCAAGACTAGTATGCAAGGGGTATGCATAAGAGGAAGGTATAGAATATGGAGAGACATTTTCACCTGTTGCTAGGCTAGAAGGTGTAAGAATAATAATTTCTTATGTTGCATACAAAGGATTCAAAGTATATCAAATATATTTCAAGTCAGCATTCCTAAATGGAATACTTGAAGAATAGGTATACATTGAACAACCAGAAGGGTTTGTAGATCTAGACAAGAGGAACATGGTATGTAGACTTCACAAAGCCTTGTATTGATTAAAATAAGCTCCCAGAGCCTGGTATGAATGACTTCATTCCTATCTAATAAGTATTGGATTCATAAAGACTAGTGAAAATAGAAATCTTTATTTGAAGAAAGATATTGATGCTAACACTTTGATAGCTGAAATATTTGTTGATGATGTCATATTTGGAGGCAATGATATACTATGTAAGTCATTTAATAATGAAATAAGAAAATAATTTTAGATGTCTATGTTTGGTGAGATCAATTTCTTTCTTGGTCTACAGATCATTCAACAAAGTGAAGGTATTTTCATTACACAGTCCAAATACATCAAAGAGGTCCTAAAAATATTCAAGATGGAAGATTCCAAACCTGTTGGAACACTGATGGCTATTTGATGCAAATTAACAAAGGAAGACAAGTCAATAGAGGTAAATCAGACTTTGTATAGATCAATGATTAGAAAACTCATGTATGTTGTACACACTAAACTAGTTATTGCACATGCAGTAGGAATTGTTGCTGGATTTTTTGTTACCCCCAGGGAATCAAATATGACTGTTGTGAAAAGAATTCTAATATATATGAAGAATACTGATGAATTTGGCTTATGGCATAGTAGAGAAGGCAAATTTGAACTTAAGGTGTTTACCGACATTGTTTGGGCTAAAAATATTGATGACCGGAAGAGCACAATTGGAGGAGCATTCTTCATGGGTGGCAGAATTGTCACATGGATTAGCAAGAAGCAAGGATTAATCTCTTAGTCTACTGTAGAAGCAGAATATGTTGTTGCTGCTGCAAATTGCTCAAATATTGCATGGATCAAACAGTTGTTGGAAGGTATGCATATGAAGATCTCAGAACCAATGATTATGTATTGTGATAACACCAGTGCAATAAAAATTTCTAAGAATCCAGTCATTCACTCCAATACTAAACACATTGCAATCAAGTATCATTATTTAAGAGAGCAAGTTCAAGAAAAAGAGGTGATACTTGAGTATGTACAATCTAAAGAACAATTGGCCGATATCTTCACCAAGCCACTACTCAAGGATACATTTGAGTACCTGAGAAAGAGACTAGGGGTCAAACCCTTGTCTACCAGTCAGTAAAAGAGTAAAAGTTGCATCAACCTATATATTATCAAAATATCATTCATGTTGATGCAAGTAACAAGATGAACGGAAAAGCTACATCTATATATAGAAAGGTCTATATCAAAACCAAGCACTAGATCATATTGTTGTATTGCTGATGGATAAGGGAAATTCAAGGAATATATTATGGATAGAAGAAAATAATTGTTTGACATGAATGTCAGATATTTATAAAATATTTGTTTGGCATTGTTGTCAAAGGGAGAGAATGTATCCATATTATCATTAGAAACTATTCATTATCAGATTACTCCAAACAGGGAGAGATCATATCCATATGGAGAGAATTTGTATAAAGGAATCATATACAAAGGGAGAGTTGCTGACAAAAGATAGAGACATCAAAGAAGAAGAATAGTCAAAAGAGAGAAATTGACACAAAAAGAGATCACAACACATTAGAAGAAGATACACAGAAAGCTGCAAGAATCAAATCTAAGCTAGCACAGAGCTTACTGGCGGTTAGACATTTTTATCAGTTATCAAAACAAATTGTTTGGTAATCTGATGAATCTCAACTTTTATATGTCATATTGTATTAGAAATAGTATAGTGTGATAATATAGTATGTTTCCATCAATGCCAAAGGGAGAGATTGATGACATGTAACTGATTGAATGTTTGATAATGTTAAGTTGAAGATAATGCAAGGCATTAAATCAGTTAATGGCTTATATTGTCATTGATGTTAACTTAATATAATCTCTACAATCATGTACATAATGCCAAATACTTCAGAGAATCAATGTAACAAAGATTATGCTTTCATCAATGCATAAAAGTCAAGTATTCACTAAGTGATAGACAACACTGATGGAGTGCACACCATTGGTAAAGGCAAAGAACAAAAGTCATAGTGATACCCGACAAGCAGATGATAGTGTTGATTGATGAAGAAAAACCACAGGATGCCCGACGAGCTGATAACAAACTTTCTCGACGAGAAAAATCTAATGATGCCTGATGGATGGAGATCCCAAAGCTAACATGAGTCACACCGATGGAACTAGTAGTAATCATCAGCGACTAACTACAGAGTTGACCGACAGAACAAAGAGTTAAGAAAATGACAAAATACTAGCTGGCAGAGCTTAAGGATAGACTTAACTGGTTGTTTTATTTGTTTTATTCAACCAGAGTTAAGTAACTGATTTAAAGAAGATTTGTACAGTTGGAAAGAATATAACTACGAGATAAATTGAAGTTATGCTTTAAATCAGATTGGGTTGATTGTTTTTCATGCCAAGAATGAAGAATTAAAGAAGATCATGTCTAAATAAGAGACAAGCTTAATTCATTTATGTAATTCACATACAGGGGAAGGGGAGTGAATCAAAAGAGGATGCTGAAAAGAAATTGATGAAGGATAACTTCATACAGTCCTGATCAATCAAGCTAAAGAAGAGCTAAGGAATTCTACGGACAACGACGAACAGTGAAGCACAACATCCTAGAGCAGAAAGTGTGGAGCACAAAGAATTAAATTGATACATTGATCAAAGAGGTATTGTACTTAAATAGATCTAAAAATCTATAATTCAAGTTGCATTAGAAATAGTTCATAATATTTTGGTTTAACCATTGAAGCATCAAGTCTCTTAATAGAGCAGGACTTAACCATCTTCTATAATTGAGGTATATCCTAACAGATTGCCAAAAAGGTTGATTCATGAAAGTAGCATTGAAATTGCATAAAGCCTAATTACAGCCTAAGAAGAAGGTTGATTGAAGGATGGTAGCAAGATTTTCCTAAAGCCTATTGATAATCTAAGAAGAAGGTTGATTCAAGGATGGTAGCAAAATAGATGCCAGATACTAATTGACAACCTCTATGTATAAAATCCTCTAACAAGGTCACACCTAACAGTGTGTTTGTAACCTTTAACAGGGTTGGCTCCTAATAGGGCTCACTTCAAAAGAGTAAAAATTTGGGGTACCAGTCCCAGTAGTTTTTCCCATAATAGGGTTTCCACATTAAAATCCATGTGTTATGTGTATGGTTTATTACTTTATTTTTTTACATTTTACATATGCATTTTTGGATTGATTAGTATACTCTGCATATTTACTGAGTATCGGTAAATAGTTTTACTGCTTATCAGTTATCAGGGAGAATAAGGACAGACAAGGTAAACCGACAGACAGTCAAATATTATAAGTATTTCATGGCATGCATCTTGTATGGACTTAATTATCTGAGGTGTATTGATTGGTGGTTAAAGATTAAAGGATAAATTTTTGGGCCACTGATTCACCCCCCCTCTTAGTTATTACTAACAATACATATATATACATATATGTGTGTGTGTGTGTGTGTGTGTGTGTGTGTGTGTGTGTGTGTGTGTGTGTGTGTATACACACACACACACACACACACATACAAAAACACACACATGAACATACATACAGACATAGATACATGTGTACATACCTACATACATATGTATCTAGATATATATAGGGTTCGTCGGGTCATGACTTCATTATAAGGAATGAAAAAGGGGAATTGATATCGGGGGATGTGTGAAACTCCCTAAAGGCACAAACAATAATGTTGAGTTTGTCGCATTGCTTGGCAACTTAAAATTATGCTAGGAAATAATATTTAATATTTGGATATTAAAGGATACACTCTGAATTTTGTACATGCAATACTTACAAACTCCACTCAGAGCTGGAAATTAGAGATGTGGCCCAATCTAATAAGGGACACTGTGAAAGATATGGATTGCACAAAAAAATATGTCTATCGAGAGACAAATACTCATGTGGACTTTCTATCAAACTTCATCACCGATTAATCTTGTTCCTCGATTATATATAATATCATTGGAAGTTTAAATAGTTTGCATTTAGTAGAAGATGAAAAGGTAGCTACATTGTAAAAATAGGTGATGGGATATTTGGAAGTATTATGTGTTGTAGGTTTGTGCAGAATGAGCCATTGTCTAACCTAGTATGATTTTCATTGATGTGAAAATGTTGTTGTTGTTTTTATTACTGATTGTTTCCTATGTAATGATAAGGTTTTAGTATGTTGTTGTGTAATGTCTGAAGATGTTGGATTCATTTTTTTGTTCTTCAGATCATAGTTCAATGGAATAGATGTCCATCCGTGTATGAAAGTGATTAACATTAGGTCCTACATGAAATGCATAATTTTCATTTCTCTACATGAATATTTCTTATATTATACTTTTAGAGCTAAGATTTTAATGTCCTTATCTTCATTCACTCCAATTTGCATGCGATTTTAAGTTTTGCACACACGGTTTTAAAGGTGTTCTTAATCTAGGTTTGGAAGACATCAAGTGTTTACACTTTAATTAATTATCTTGGTGAGTGTAAGATGAATGTAACACATATGCTTATTATTTGGGTCCCAATTGAGTCCCTTAAATAAAGATCATCCTTGTATTGAAAATCATGGCCTTTTAAGGTTGTTCCTTTGATAGCATGTCAAGTCTACTATAATGGAGTGGATGTGGTATTGGTTCACATGGATGGGATTGATGTACCTCTTGAAGGCATAGAAGAGAAATCGACCAATCTAAATAATATACATGACCTTTCTTGATTTTATTCTTAGCTAGGTATCTAAATTAATGATCATGTATTGTATTGTTTTCTTAAATAGTATGAATTTAGTGTTTAATATCTTCTCAAAATTGTTTAAAATTGCGCCTATGGTTAGGATTTTACATTGTTATTATTTCCTTTGTTAGTTATAATGCTACAAATACACTTTACAAAGTGAGCAAGTTTTACAAATTTTGTAACTGATATTTAAAAGTTAACTAAAGTCTACATGGGCAAAGTGACCTAAAACCGAATCACATGTACAAACTAAGTATATATGTGAGAAATTTAGAATAGCTCTCAAACTTCTTTAAACTCTCAAAATATTTTTGTTAAATCCTTATGTAAAACTAATTTTTTATGCATTACAAAATCTAAACTTTCAGACTTATATTAAAGAAATGTAGATATATCTAGACACAATTTATGGAAATTTCTATATCATTGATAGCAAGTGACAATTTCTACCACTTGAACATTTATCATTTTGTTTTCTCTCCAACATCCTAATGATGAATCACATAGTGTGATATAAAATGTTGATACACAAAAATCACACACAATCAAAATATTTTGATTATATTTGCATGGATTGTAGAAACTTAATATATGTAATTTCTATATATTAAAACGAAATTGAAATTGTCAATATAACAATTACCACTAGGTTTTGTAGTGGTGTGGAATTTTTTTTCTACCTCATCTAATAATTTACAATCACCACCAAAACTAATCTTTTTATTCAATTATATCTTTATAATAATATTAACATGATATATAAATCCTTACAACTATTATTGAATCCACTTATTTTTAACATCTTGTGTGATATGGAATTGTCAATTTAACTTTCGCATTGAATTTTTTTCATTTACTTTACTAAATCTAATTCTATAGAAAGGATCGGACTAATGAATTAGGGGTTTAACTATTAGAGTACGTGAATTTATATAGTTCTATTCAAGAGGTAGAACTAGACACGCACCAATTCGCTAGTTTAAAAAGCAAAACCATCCCTCTAAAGCTAGTTTTCTTTGAATATGCTTGTTTCTTATTGGCTATATTCCAATAGTCATTAGTTGTGTGTCTAGTAATTGCACATTAAGATATCATCCAAATAAATCGTTAATTGTTAGGACAAACGCTTCCCATTTACAGACTCAATTCAGCGCAAACATAGAATAATTACATCAAGATTTATTATTTCATATGTTTATTATCTTGTTCCATCGACAATAAGATTGAAATATTATTGGAGAGTCAATGCTCCTCCCGTTGTTAGGAAAAGCTGGAAAGATATATCTTCAGGACCAAATGGAAATTGAACAAATCTTGCAAATTTGTACATGAAATTTAGAAGTAGAAAAACCTTTCCCCGGGCAAAGTGATCTATGACCAGATCACATGTACAACCTAATCTCATGTGCGAGAAATCTAGAATGCCTCTCTAACTTGCTTGAAAATCTTAACATATTATTATTCTTAAATTTTCATGTAAAACTAATTTTATTTCGCTAATAAAATCTAAACTAAAGAACTTCCGGCAAAGGAGCGAAGATAGATCTACATAAAATTTATGACAACTTCTATGCCGTTTACATAACTATACCTAGAACTTCATATATTTAGGTAAATATGTAACGATATTAGCTCTAGGAAATTGAGCTATCTCGTACAATCAAATTATAGGATTGTTGCACTAATTTCTTTTGTTTTCCCGCTTTGGCTGAGATTTCCCTCTATAAATAAGCTCTGCGACATTCGTTGCGATTTGCTCCAGTAGCTCTCCTTGATCTCTGTAAATACACAACAAATACCATTCAAAATTACCTTGCACTTATTCAGTTTTATAACTCGAATATTAATTATATGCAAACCGATGCTAAAAAATGAAACAGGCCATTGATTAGAAGCTTGAATTTAAATTGAACAATTAGTCTCTTAGGAACTAGCATGCACTAACAAAAAATATTGTGTTACAACCCACAGAAAGCTAAGAAATTATCAAATTACTCTTCTGACAATAATATTGTTTTACAATCCACAGCAAACTAAGAAGTTACCAAATTACTCTTCTCACATTTGAGGAATGAAAAGAAATTGATGCAAACATGATATAGGTTGTTTCATAGAGTTTGGATTACGATAGCTCCTGTGTTAGTCGTTACATCTAATAATGTTAATAAACGTTAACTAAACCAAACAAGCAGTAAATGAGATCATTAATTTCAAAGAGAAGGCCAACCCCTCTAATGAAGACCTAGATAGTATCCTTGCCAACACACATTCTCTCGCCGATGAGATAAAAAATCTGAAAGAGGACCATGAAAAACAAATCAAGGATCTGTAGGATGATTTTCATAAGAAGCTAATGAGAAAACCCAACCTAGCACGGCTGCGAGGCTTCGCAGCAAGGATAAGGGTATGACCTCTGTTGACAGTGTTATTAGGAATGTCAAGAACATTAATGAGAATATCATTCAGAAGACTGATAAGCTGGTTAATATGTTATAGCTTAGCTGTTAGGTGTTATCTTTTGTAATCATTATTGTTTTGTAGGGTTGTTCTGCCCTGTGTCTTTTATAGGCTTTTTGGCGTCTAATTTTCATAAGAAGCTAATTAGAAAATCCAACCTAGCACGGTTACGAGTTATTAGGAAAGTCAAGAACATTAATGAGAATATCGTTCAAGAAGAATGATAAGCTGGTTAATATGTTGTAGCTTGCTGTTAGGTGTTATCTTTTGTAATCGTTGTTGTTTCGTAGAATTGTTCTGCCTTGTGTCTTTTGTACGCTTTTTGGTGTCTGGTTTTCTGTTAGGTCCCCGTTGAATTATTTTTAAGACTGTTTCTACTTCTATGTTATTAACTTTGGGTTTCTGCTTCCTGTAAAATCAGTTTTCCTCTTTTAGTCAAAACAAAGAAGTAAAAAATAATTTTACCCTATAAAAATATAGGCCTTGATATATGAAACCTTATAAAGCACCTTCCTCCATTCGTGAATTCTATGGGCCTCAAAATTCCCAGAATGCTTGTGCTTTTCTAAGGCTCGAGCATAAACACCATCTCCATCCTTCATTAATTCCCTAAGTATGAGCATGCACTAATAAAAATAATGTTTTAAAATCCACAGCAAACTAATAAATTTCCAAATGACTCCTCCTATTTGAGGTATCGAAAGCTCCTGTTTTATGGAGTTTAGATTACGTTGGCCCTTAGGTTACTCATCATCTAATAATTAAAAAAAAACGAAACGGCAACTAAAACAAACAAGCTCTAAACCCTAAACCCTAAGTATGAACAGACAACTGAAACAAACAAACTCTAAACCCTAAACCCTAAATAATTTTACCCTCTGAAAATATAGCCCTTAATATGCGAAACCTCATG
>MU227937.1:419091-439845 GCA_018584345.1 Thuja plicata | reverse complement strand
CATTGACAAGACTTAGTCTAAGCTCCTCCTGAGTGAAATCACTCCATAGTCAATCCCAGCTAGGTAAGGTGTCTCGTCCATTAATAACTTGAACAAAGACATCCCACTACTTAGTAAACCCATTTAGGGCTATTCTTACTAGCTCATCTTCATCTGGCTTATCTCCAACAGCTGCTAACTTATCCTTGACAAGTCTAATCCTAGTGAGGTAACTTGTAACATCTTCTCCCTTGTTCATCCAGGTATTCCTTATCTTTTCTCTAAGAATCAGCTTCCAGTTCGTGGTAGCATTCTGGTATAGATTCAGAATGGCATCCCACATCTTCTTCGCTGTATCTAACTCTGCGATATGTGGAACAATATGGTCCTTGACACCATCAAGGATTATCCTCCTCACCTTGGCATCATCCTTCTTGTATGCTATAAGTAGTACTGGATCTATAGGTATAGCTATAGTACTGGTAACATATTCATTGATACCATTCTCTTCCAGCAATAAAGAAATTCTAGCTTTCCAGACACCAAAATTTGAGGCACCATCCAATCTATCCCGATCTCTCAAACCTGCTGAGGCCATCTCAAAGAAATAAAAGAAATAAAAACTCGAAAGAGGTCAAACTCAAATTTATTTTCTTTGCCTAGGGTAAACCTTTTCTACCCTCAAAACTGCTTTGATACCATGTGAAAATTCCTATTGCAGTCACTGATTATTAATCTCCTATCTCATAAAGATTATTTCACTACTGAAAATAAATTTACAGCTGAATATCAAAAAATAACACAACTACAACTTCACCAATAAAAAATATAGAAAGAAATATGCAACACAAGGAACACAATATTTTTGGACAAATCGTCCCTAGAAAACCCCTGTAGGGAAAACCAGTACTATAGATGAGAAATATATATTAATCTTCAGCAAATTAAGAGATACAAAATTCCTTGCCTCTCACTGGCAGAACTTAGACAATCTCCTAACTCCTCCTACTGATATTCCTCCACTGCTATTCCCAACACTATCACTGCGCCCTTGCTAACACTGCAAGACTGTTTGCTATCACTGCAAACTCGTTTGCTAACACTGCAAATGATTCACTGACTTGATTGTTCTCCAAATGCCCCTAGACCCCCTTTTATAGTACTCTCTTTGTTTCTAGTTACTTCTAGTTGCTAGAAGTTTCTACAAACTAGAAGTTTCTACTAACTAGAAATTTCTACAAACTAGAAGTTTCGACAAACTAGAAGTTTCTACAAAGAGTGAAATAAATAATTATTAGCAAATGGAAGAATAACTGTCCAAGCTACCAAACTAACACTTAGTCATGAAAATAATAGCAAAGTTTTTTATTCCCACCAAAGTCATGCTATGGGCTTTGCTATCCAATTAAGCCTCCCTCCATTTTGTTTGGGTTTGTTTTTGTGCTTGAGTTGTGTTTTGGGCCCGATTAAATAAATTATATAGTCGTTCATTAATTCATAATACTACTTGTATTTATAATTTTTTTTGGAGGAGATTATCATGCGGTATTGTCATTTTTTTCATTTCACTTTCTTGATTAGACATGAGTTTTACCATAACGGAAATGGTCGAATAGTGTTGTGATTAATTGGAACATTTTAGAATGATTTGACGTAAATATTCTGGAGCATGTTTTTATTATGTTGATCTCTTTCACTGACATAATTTTTAGTATCAAGGAAATAATTGAAAATAAGATTATTTGATTATTGTAATATTTTCAAAATGATTTGATGTAAAATTTATGAATCTAGTATGAGAGTTTTGATGATAAGAGAATAATGTCAACATGACATCATCAATTATACACTAGTAGCTCTTGTACCAAAAGTGCATTGGGTATGGCAATAGTAATATATGTTTTTGATTAGAAAAAGCAACCAAGACAAGGGTGCTAACTCAAAAGGACATAGCAAGCATGAGAAGTGCAAACAACCAATAGACAACCAGTACAGCATAGGGATCAACACACCTTCACCCAATACCCTTTTTCAGCATAAAAAAATTAGAAAATAAACCTAACAGACCCCAACTCCATCATGGAGCTGGTAACCAGCCTGCACTCCTTAACACACCCCAACATCACCTTGGAGCTGGTAACCAGTTTGTGCAAGTAAGAATCTAAGTACTAAACATTAAAGTAGTAAAAATAAGTAGCAGTAAAGCAGGAATTATAACTAAACCAGTAGTAAGAGTAAATCCTAACAGACCCCAGCTTCACCTTGAAGCTGGTAACCAGTCTGTGAAAGTAAAAAAAACATAAAAGCAGAGATTAATTTTAGTATGCATGGAGTAAAGTCTAAACCCATTTTAAGAGTTCATCATAATCACAGTAAAGCCCTCAATGGATAGCCAACAAAAAACAAAGACAAAGCAAAGCATGGAAAAAGAGGAGGTTAATTGGGGTTTTTACCCCCATTTTCTAATAGCAGCTTAAGCCAAGACTCCACATGGAATTGGAAAAGCTTCTCATTCTTGTGTGCTTCCTCTTGAGAAGACCCCCTTCACCATTTGTAGGAGCTAGAGAGTGCTATCCGTCGAGTGCATAACTTTCACTGCGAAGCCAACAACTTTTTTGAAACTATCATTCAGGTTCTTAATTTCCTCCTTGACCATCGTCAGATCCATTTTAGAAACTAATTCTAGGGAGGAAGCATGAAGAGTTTTAACCTTCTTCTGGATATGGGCAATTTCATTCTCCATGGCCCGAAGGCTCTCAGTCATCCTATCATTAACCTTAAGGGATCCACTTTTGGATTTCACCTCTCCCTTGGGCTTGTCCACCTCCACCTGAGGGTTTGCAGAGAGCTGGGAAGTGCTCTATGAGTCCGCGATCTTATCTTCAGGAATCTTTCCCTTGGAAAGGTCCATGATAGGCATAGTGAAGCTGGCCAAGACTTGGGGAGAATTGAGGCTTTTTTTGTCCCCACCCGGATCTTGAGGGACTTTGCCTTTTTCTTTTTCCTTGATTTTACATTTTTTCCCTTTTTATTGTTCCCACTGGTGCTGCTTTTTTTAACCTCCTTTGAATCTTCTATTTCCTCCTCCTCTTCAATGTACCATTTCCTAACCACTTTCTACTTGTAATGAGTTTTGGAAATTCTGTGGGACCTCCGTCTTTTCTCAGTATCTTCCTCGTCCTCCTTTGACTCAATGGTGATTTGGGTGCCACCCGTGGACGCAACATTATTTTTTTTATCTGGGGTTTTGGATGAAGATGAGGGGATAGGAACACCCGTTGCTTCCATAGTGCCCTTAGGTTTGGTATAAGCCCTTTTTGGAGGATACAATAATTTTTCTTGGCTTTTAACTTTTATCTAACATCTAAAACTAAAGTTTCATGAGAGTGCAGAAGGTAGAACAGGAAGGATATAGTAGCATTGTACCTGAAGTGATTGAGTAGGGGAAAGTGGTAGTTGTAGCATGTGCCAAAGTAGCCTTCCAGGGTAATATACTTCCTGAGAGTGAGGCAAACATCATTCCATGGGCTAGGTAATTCCTCCCTTTTAAATCCTCCACGGATTGGAACCAGAATCTCAGTTTTTTTGAAAAATCTTTCCTTTCCAGTGTCGTCACGACTCTTTGTAATCATTTTCCACTTTTTTCTCTCTATAGAGAGACCCGTGGCCTAAGCAATGACTTCTTTGTTAACCTTGAAGGTAATGCCATTTATGGTAACTTTGCGCTCTGACTAGGTCTTAACCAACTACATGGAGATTATTTCATCACACGCTCCCATAGCTTCCATGTATGGGTAAAACCCACCTTCCTTCAAATAGGTTATCGCTCACTAGTTTTTGAGAAACTCGGCCTCAATCTTAGAGGGTTCCACCCTCACCATATCGCCACCCATATTAGAGCTATACTCAGGATTAATCTCAATATGTATCTCCACTAACATAACACCTTTTGCACCACCACCAAACACTCTCCAAACCATCATCTTGCAGATGTTACCAACCCAAAACAAGAGGATAGAATTATAGATGATGAAAAACCAGAAGGGAATAAAGTCCATCTTTTTGAAATGACAAGTATCGGTCGCAAGATTAGCCAGATTAATCACAAATTTTTTACGTATCTTGTAATGATTACTTTCCTCATAATTAATGTACCACCTAGCCCTATCTATCATGTCCAACGAATCCTGCCTCGTGTTATTCTCCACGTTAGTTTTAAATTTGAAAAGGCCCATAATTTTCCCTAAATTGGAGTAAATAGCCCGTCTTTTTATACTTTTAAAAATATTAAAATCCTTTCCCATCACTTTTTGAAAATTTGAATTTTGCCCAATCCTTGTGATTCTATCCATCGCCTCATCCGTCCAATCATAGTCGAGCTTGTACTTCATAGGTTAGGAATTTTATTTTTTGACAAGCAAAGTAGTTTGCTTGGAAAGGGAGCCCAGGTTCCTCCAGCATCTGAGACCATGTTGATTGAGCCCCATGGCTGCCAGCTTGTCAGCCGCGACATTTCCCTACCAAAAAATGTGTTGTAATTTAAACTCATCAAATCTGGGGAGAAGCAACCAGATGTCTTGCAGTAGATAGGAAAATTTCAAGCCAGCTTTAAATTTTCCTTTAATCATCTCAATGATGATTTGGAGTCCCCCTCTATAACCAGTCTTTTAACTCCCAAGGTAATTGCCACCTTTAGGCCCCATAGAAGGTCAGAGATTTCTGCCATGTTATTGGACCCTATGCCAAGGTTTATTGCATAGACAATGATCATCTTGCCATTATTGTCATGGAGGATACCCCCACCCACAATAGAGCCATCTAAAATGGCTTCGTCAAAGTTTAGTTTTTTGAAATTTTCCTGTGGGGGGACCATTTGGTATTCAGTCTAGCCATAACCTTTGAGTAGTCAAACTTATAGAAGAAGGAAGGTAATTTCCAATCCTTAGCAATCAAATAGTCAAGACTCTTGGGGGGGTAGGTGGGAGGTTTCCATTGGTAGGTAGAAAGGTTGTCCTTCAGCAGATTCACAGTTAGATGTGTCATTCTTTCAGCATCATTTTCCTCCCCTCTGAAAATCTGGTTGTTCCTTTCCTTCCAGAGGCTCCAATAGATATGTGGTGGTAACAATCTCCAAAGGATCTTGATAAGTAGGTGCTTCCCAAGGTTTCCCCAGTTGTTGAAAAATTGGTCCAATTTCTCCATGAAGACCCAATTCAGTCTCATAATACCCATAATTTTGGTCTAGACCAAGGACGTGTAAGGATAGTAGATCAGGATGTGGTTGATAGATTCTGAATGATTTTTAAAAAGAGCACATCTGTTAACTAATTGTATCCCCCTTTTCTAGAGATTATCAAGTCTGAGAATTTTACCATGTAGGTCAGTCCACCAGAAGAAATGGATTTTGGGGATTAATTGGGGAGTCCAGACTTTCCTATAGCTTTTTTCATCCACCACAATCTTCAGATTGGTTAGATAAGAAGACTTCACTGTTATTTCCCTAGAGTTGTTATTACACCAGATGGCTTTGTCTTCAGTCTGGGAAATAGGAATTTTGATGCCTTCAATGAGCTTCTGGATTTCTTCTATATAAGGTGGGACTTGTATCTAGTCCTAGAAAGCATCAGCATGAGCTTTCCAATTCATACCTTGGGAGATGTAATTGCTGACTTTATCTCCAAAGTGGGAGATCAGTCTATCCTTGAGAGTACCAAACTTTGTCTGTCCCAGGGGTTTTTTCCCCACCCACCAATCATCCTAGAAATGAATGTGAGTGCCATTATTGACCAGCCATTTTAGACCTTTAAGGAGACTTCCTTTACTTTTATAGATGAAATTCCATATTCTTGAGCCAGAGGGAAGACTTTTCCCATAGGGGAATTGGTTGTTGTAGAAATATTTTGCCTTCATAATCCTGCACCATCCCACCGTTCCTCTAAAGAGCTTCCAACCAAATTTAGAGATGAGAGCTTTATTCAGGTCCTTGATTTTTCTCACTCCCAGCCCACCGACTAGCTTTGGCTGGCAGACAATGTCACAGTTGACCAGGTTCATTCTAGCCTTTTCCTCCATCCTAGACCAAAGAAAATTCCTTTGGATTTTTTCCATTTTCTTCGTATTCCTATCATTAATTTTGAAAAGGGACAAGAAATAAACCGGGGTACCATGGAGTGTAGCCTAAAGAAGTTGGAATTTCCCAGCATTGTTGAGAACCTTGCCTTTCCAACCTACCAATTTTTTCTGCATTTTCTCTAGAATAGAGTTCCAGAAGTCATCAGTAACTTCCTTCACCATAAGCGGAAGACCAAGATAGGTATCCAGGACCGAAGCTCCCTTATAGCCTAGGTAATTCACAATTAGAGTCTACATTCTTAATTCAGTGTTGAAGAAGTAAATTTTTCTTTTGTTGTAATTGATCACTTGTCTCGACATCAAAGCATATTTGTTCAAAAGGTGTTTCTACTCTCTAGCTTCATGGATGCAATATTTTCCAAAGAGAAATGTATCATTTGCAAATTGTTGCAGAACCTCTGGGTTGAGGGTGGAAGCCGGTTTAAAATCAGCAATAGATCCAACATTTTCCAATTTTAGTAAGTTCTGAGCTAGAACTTTAGCCACTAGGAGGAAAAGGTAAGGGGAAAGAGGGTCCCCCTGACGTAATCCCCTTTCAAGAGTAAAGGATCCCCATGGAGTTCCATTGACTAGCACAACAAAGCTGACCATTTCCACCACCACCTTTATAATATTGATGAACTTTTCATGAAACCCAAATTTCCTAAGATCCTCATATAGGAAATTCCAAATAACCTTGTCATAAGCTTTGGATATGTCCAATTTTAGAGCCATACCAGCATTTTTACCTTTCTCTATGGAGTGAATGATTTCATGGGTGGTGATAAGAGTATCAAGAATTTGTCTTCCCGGGATGAACCCCTTCTAGTTGGGGTTGATGAATTTTCCAAGGAGGGGTTTAAGCCTGTTGGTAATTATTTTGGATAGGATTTTATAGGTAGTATTGCAAAGACTTACAGGCCAAAAGTCACTCAAGAATTTAGGGACTGGCACTTTAGGTACCAAGACAATGTAAGTTTTGTTGAGTCTTTTAAGGATACTGCTAGTTCTGATAAAGTTGCAGGCCGCATGGATGAGGTCATACTTACCAACCCCCCAAAAGTGTTGGAAGAAGGCTAGGGGAAACCCATATGGACCCAGGGATTTATAGGCTCCCATGGAGAAAACTACCAGTTTAAATTCCTCCTTTGAGACCTTGGATAACAAGGTCTTGTTGTCTCCCTCGGAAATAACATTGGGGATAACATCCATAAGGGAGTCAAAATCAGCATCCACCCTAAGCTAAGGTGGTCTTCTAAAGATTCCTTGGAAGAACTCAGCAGCATGATTACCAATGTTGTCCCCCTCCAAGAGCAGGTTCCCATCAACTTCTAGGGATTTAAAAATATTTCTTCTTTTATGGATGGAGGCAGATCTGTGGAAAAAGGTAGAGTTACGGTCACCTTTCTTTAACCATTGAACCTGAGACCTTTGCTTCAAAAAAATTTCCTCCCTCTTGAGCTTTTGTTTCTGGTTTTTTCTCCATTCTTCCTCCTCCCAATGTTCCTCCCAGGTTACCTCTCCCATAGCCATGTCCTTTTGGAGGATGGTTAGTTTCTCCTCAAGATCTCTTTTACATTGGAAGATGTCACCAAAATTGGTTTTGCTCCACGTTTGAGCCTCCCTTTTGATGATTTTCAACTTTTCAACAATTTTGTACATAGTTGTTCCCTTCACCGGGGTATTCCACCATTTCTTAATACATTCTTCAAACTAATTATGAGAGTGGCACATGATTTCATAATGGAAGGGATGGGTTCCATTTCGTTTCCTCTCTTCCCATTCAAGGATCAGAGGGGAGTGGTCAAAGATCGTTCTTGCAAGGTGAGATAGGCTGAGAAAAGGAGCAATATTTGAACCCCCCAAAACCAACCATCTATCCAGTCTAACTGGAAGGAGGTGTCTACCTTTTCTATTGTTTGACCAGGTAAACCCCAGTCCCTGCAGGTCTAGGTTAGCCAGGCCATTGTGTCTTATAAAATCAGCTAGCTCCTGCATACTTTCTGAGAATTCTGGAGTGCCCCCACTCTTCTCAGAGGGGAATAAGGGAGTATTAAAATCTCCCACACACATAGTGGGGTGACATTGATTATTTTATGAGGTTGGAGATTCCCCCCCAGATTCTATTACGTTCTCCTCTAGTGTTAGGAGCATAGATATTATACAAGTACCAAGAACTATGATTCCAAGTAAACAAAATAGCAAGGAAGTTATGAGATAACTTACAAGGGTTCCAAAGAGTGGCCACACCACTAGAGGCCCCATCTACTTCACTATACAAAAAGGCCACACCTGGCCAGATATTGTCTACTAGCTGAGCAAATTTTTGATACTTCATTTTCACCTCCTCAATAAGAACCACATCAAACTTGAACTCAAGAATATACTTCTTTAGAGAGAACTATTTTTGTGGGTTGTTCATGCCCCTTATGTTCCATGAGAGGAACTTCATATTTTATTTTTTTGGGAGTCTTCTAGGGTTAAATGCCTTTCATTGGCAATGGCCCTTGCTTTTTCTTTATCTCTAACCACTTTCACAGGTGGATAACCCAGTTTGGTTTCATTCCCTACATCTGCTTCCTTTTTTGTATCCACACTCTCATCCCCCTTCTTACTCCTAGTTTTCCTTTTTGGTTCTAACCAGTCCAGGAGGCTGGTCAATGGTGGCGAGTGGGACACTATTGGTATTTCCATCACTAACCCTACCCCAACAAGGGTTGGGGTAGGAAATCCATCCCCATCCCTTAAACTACTCAGATCAGTAGTTGTAATAGTCAAAATGCTTTCTGTACCCAGTGTGCCTTGTTTCCAATGATGGTTTCTTTATTTTCTGCCCCTTTTGATCTTTCTCTGTGAGAGTTGGGGGCCATTTGTAGGTCATCAACCAACTCTCCTTCCTCAAGATCTACCACCTTTTCTGCCTCTTTAGTCTTTTCATTCCCCTTAGCCCCCAGCCCAAAAACCAGCTCCTGGCCCTCGATAACGGGGGAAGTGGTATCTGAGGTTCTCGAGGAACCAACAACCTGGTTCTTAATCTTGTCTTCCACATTTAGGGCTACTGACACAAGCTCCCTAGATTCTGGCTCAACAATCTTAGTCTCTGCCTTGCATTCAGTGACCACATGCCCATTTTTACCACACTTTTAGCAGTGCAGGGTAGAATTTTCATACACAATGGCATGGTTCTAGTTCCCCCATTTTGATTTAAGCATCACAAAGTTGGGGAGGGGGCTATTCATAATTGCATTCACACAGACTCTTGCAAAAATCAACCTAGTTTTAAGAGTGGTAACCAATTTTGTGGCCACATAGCTTCCAAATGAGTTCCCAATCCACTAGAGCACCTTCTCATCCTAGAATTCAAGGGGAAGCCCAGGTAGTTAGAACCACATTGGTGCTATTCTTTGTAGTTCCACCTCTTGATTGAAGGCTGGCTTCCATTTAGCCATTAGCAGAGCATGTTTTCCATAGCACCAGCTTCCTATGGAGACAAGGGTGTATTCCTCTGCAGCTTTAAATCTAAAGAGGAACATCCCCCCTGGCATGGCCGAGACAGAGATAGTTCCCTTAATTTTCCATTTGGCCATACACCATCTTTGGACCATATCTATGGTAGGTCGAAAAGTGACAAATCTCCAAACTAGGGCAAGTTTTAGCAAAGCAGAGATGCCTTCAACCGCACCATCTGGGACAACATTATCAGGGCCAAATTCCCCAACTGAGAAAATAGGGGTTGCAGAGGTGTCAGTAGACTCTTTCCCCAACACCACCAGTTTCCAGCCCCCCACCGAGCCCCAATTGACTTCCGTCACAATCTTGGGGCAAGAATCCCCACCATCTAGACACTACAGAGGAGAAGATCCCCCTAAGGTAGAAAATGCATGATCCATAGCTCTGGTGGCCACACAGCTATTGCTTCCATCCCTGTGAGTAATATATTTTGCAGTACATAGAAACTCAAATATGGTTTATTTAGGGATGTGAAGTATACAAAATATTTGTACAATTGTAAAATTGATAAATTTAAACACATTTATTGTTGATGTAATTTTTCATCGTAGTTAACATAGATAAAATTCACAAAAAAATTTACCTCTCTTAAAATAAAATTAAACTTTGAAAAAAAATTTAATTATCTCAAGCCTCTCAGTGTTAAGGCCTTAAATGCAAAGTACCTTGGTATCTCAATATGGTTATTGTTTCAAGAAAGGGGGCTATGTAGTAGAGAGTGCAAAATATTAGGAGAAAGGGGGTCTTGATTTCAATTTTTGAAAGAAATTGGAGAGATGTTGATTTTTTAAAATTCTAAATAATATTGCATGAATGTACTCAAAATTTATAAAAGATATCAATTATGCTTCACCAACTTTCGCAATCACACAAAATGGTGGGAACTTCAAAGAAAAACTTACCAAGTAAAGAAAGAGACAAAAATACACCAAACACTAGTACATTATCTTGATATTTCAAAATAATGACAAGATATGTACTACTAATATGATAGACTATGGACTATGAAGTAGCAGAGGTATGCTACACAGTCAGAATCTAGAAGCCATAACTACTAATATGATGGACTACAAATATTACATGCATCTTAAAGATATTTACTAGTTTAGAAATTTACAATATACTATGCAGTGATTGATATCAAAATTGCAGTCTTGCAAGTAGAGACAAACATAATTTACTAATCTAGTTCAAAACAAAACCATAAAGTGTGAAAAAATTAATAATTATTCAATGGTTTTCTATATTAACAAGTAACAAAAACTAGGGCGTTGACCCTTACAAGACCACTACTTGAGGACATATAGAAACATCAGACTAACAATAAACAAACAACAAAACGAGCCTATAGAAAAGCTAATAAAGTAGAAAAAATTAGGCCATGGTCTAGCAGCCTATAACTATAAAAGTTACTACCATAGTAAAAAGTTGTACTAACCATAATAAAAGAAACTGAAATCATAACCAAAATCCTACTAATATAGTTGAAACCATAGAATCAACTAGAATTTAAAATGATACACAAGATTATAATAAAATAATACAAAATATCCCGAGAGGGGTATGGGATCAGATTCTCATTCAACCATAAATCAAGCCTTGTGGGATGATTTGATATCACAACTTGTGTGATGTAGCACACATGACCAATCATTGGTGATAAATTTAATAAATTCCTTGTAATTTCCTTCATCTTCATTGAGCATCTTACATTGCAATAGGCTGAGAGAGGTAGCAGAGGTATGCATCACCTAGAGAATAAAATTGAAAATATTTTGCAATTTTCTTTCCACCTAGAACACTCTATTCTTCAGACTATCCACCTCACTTAGGAAATTGGCCAAATTTCAAGTCAAAGTCATGCCAATGCTAGATAGAATTGGGTTATCATCTAATTTTTGTATGTCAATACTAGCATCGAGAAGTCCCTCTATCACCTTATCAGAATGATACATTGAGCTATTATATATAGATTAATTCAAGCTACCAATGTAATGAATCTCCAATTATTTTACCTCCATGGTCTAGTTTTTTTCACTCTCCATTTTATTTTTATGATTCTTGTGTTCCATAACTTCCTTAGTATCATAGTTAGCTAGTGAATTTTATTCCCTTTTAGTAGACCTATGGGCCAATTTATTGGATCTATTAGGGGTTCTCTCCTCCTCCTTGAACTACCCATTTTCTTCATTATTTACCACTTGAACAAAGAATTTGGCTTTTTGGCATTGGTAGGGCTTTTGCCTTTCCTCTTAGAGGTGTACAACATAGGGTCTTTACCTTTTGCATCCATCTCAAAAGAAAAAAGAACTAGAGTTAAACATTTCTAGGGTTCTAGGATGGGAGGGATTTTTAGTAGTCCACCGACATTTAATAGCTTTCTTTTTATTTTGGCCTTGCATATCAACAATGCTAGTAGGCAAAAGAGCAAGGGGGAAAATAAAATGTAGTGGCCATTTAGGAGTGAAATAAGCTAGGTAAAAGTGGTATAACCTAATAAATAATGCTCTAATGCAGGTAAATTAATTTTTTATGCTGAGAATGGGAACTTTCCTTAACATCAACCATAGATCTCTTAAGATATTTTAACAATAAAATTGAAATGAGATGATTTCATGATTCTTGAAGTGATTAAGAAGTAGCATAAGATAATAATAGTAAACCTTAAAACTCCCTTCCAATGTAAAGTAGCTCATGATCATAAAGAAAACCTAGTCCCAAGGTGATGAAATTTGAGCTCTATTATATCATCCTTGCTTCTTCACCACAGCATGACTTCCCTTTAATATCTTTTTTAGATTGTCATTATCAACTATCCAACTGGCCTTCTTCCATTTCCTTCCCTCGGTAGATAACGTATTGGCCATAGAAAATACCTCTTCATTGATTTCATAGTAAATATACCCACAACTAAAATTCTCCTATTATTCCAAGAGCTAGAAAAATAGACATAAAAACCCTCATCAAATCTACTAATGAACTTGATAAAGTAAACAAGCTCCACTTCTTTCTGATAGACCATACTATAGGGTCAAGCTTGAAGTCATTCAGTTTTCAAGGTTTGATGCAAACCTAATCCCCCCATAACTGTAATAGAATACATAGATCAATCAAATCTCTTAGAATAATATGTATATATATCTTGTCATTGATGTCAACATATTTCTCTATTTAAGAGAGTGTTCCTATGATGTTTAGTAGTTTATTTGGTTTGGTATTAGCAGTGTGTTCAAGATTAGAATCTACAGATTCATGCTTTGTGTAGACAGAAATTTGTAGTTGATTTGATTCAAATTTAAGAGGTTTATATTATAATTTGAGTGAGTTATAGGTTTCTATGTAGAGATTAGTATTTTGGATATTCAGAGATGACAATGTGATAATATTTGGATCTATAGTGCTCCGCATTATAATATTTTCATATGTGGATTTGTGTACCATATTTGAGACATTAATGTGTGTGCTCAGCTCTATTGGTTAATGATTTCAAGATTTGAAAGCTATTTTTCTTGATTGAAAGAGATAATTGTTGGTTTTCTTGAGGTTCAGAAAGATGATGTTGATTATTTAAGTGATTTGAATTGATGTGGATGTTCTTGTTGTATTTCATGATGCTTGTGGATGTTTCTAGATCATGCTCATATTGGGTTGTTAGTTCACATTTATCTACCTTTTTTTATTTTGTGATTTTCATTTGGTGAGTTTATGTTCTTCACGTTCCAGGATGACTTGGTGTTGTATCATGTTACACATATTCAAGATGTGATTATTGTATGCTTAGTGTGTTCAAGGATGGTGTTATTGATCTATGTTATGTCCTAGCCAACATTCATTGGTTCACATTCAATATTATAATTGAGAGAGGTTTTATTTTTAATATTTAGTTGGTAAGAGTTTATGTGACCTTATTGATTCTTTCAAGAATGATGATTTGCATAAAATTAATTATATTCATATATGCGAGAGTGTGTGGATGGGTTGATAAGATAGAGATGTAAAAATATTGATTATATCTATCGAAGGAAAAGATCCTATGTGGAAAAGAAAGTTGTAATAATACTTGAATGGAACTGATTCAGGCATGTTTAAGATACTAATGTACAGTTGATGACCTATGGATGGTTGTAATTCAAACTATTATAAGGTAGATCCCTGCTAGGATAGTAAGCCTTTTTCAGTTTTAGTAGTGATATTTAGGAAGTTTTTATGAATGCATGTTTATTCCTATTATAATACACATAATAGGGTATAGTGATTTTAATAGAGGTTATCATCTTGTAGGTTCATCCCCACCATGGTTTTTCTCTTGACTAGGTTTCCATGATAAAAATATTGGTGTTATGTGTTCTTGATGTGTTGTATATCAATGCTTATGTGTTTATTCTTCATATTTGAGATTAAAGTGGAAATTTTTTCAACTTGTATAATTTTTCTTGACAATTGATTCACCTCCCCTCTTAGTTGTCTTCTTCCATATTTTGATCAATTGGTATCAGAGCCTAGTTCCTCCAAGGGAAGCTTAATTTCTTGAGCTGATTCAAGATGGAAACCTTTTAGAAGGATAGTCCAATATTTCATGACACTAGCTACTCTTTTTTGAAAGTTCACATGGAAATACATTTGAGATGCATTGGTGAAGAGTATTGCTATGTAGATTACTGAAACACAATATATTCTTCTTTCATATCTTTCTACTACTACTCCTGACAAGGAGAAAGCTGAATACAACATCAAAGCCAATAAAGCATTGTTAAGTGCAATGACTAATACTTAGATGACAAATATTATGGAATATAAGATTGCTCATAAGATATAGAAGAAGTTGGAAATTTTTTATGAAGGTGATGCTAATGTTAAGCTTGCAAAGTTTCAAAGCCTAAACAAAAAGTATGAAACATTGAGGATGAGTGAAGATGAGAACATCACTTCCTACATGCACAAGGTGAATGAACATGTATGTAGTATTAGATGTGTTGGTGGTATTTTGGATATACTAGGTATTATTTCTAAAGTTCTTAGATCCTTACCCCCTTCCTACAAACACATGGTTACTAATATTGAAGAAATAAGAACAACGAAAAATGTGACAAGAGACATGTTGATTGGTAAGGTTTCAGCCTTTGGGATGACTGAATTTGGTAATACCCTTCCTAAATATAAATATGTATTCAAAGATATTATTTCTAAGGACAAGAAGGGATATGATCTGGGAGAAAGTTCTACAAGGGTATCTAGATATATAAAGAGATGGAAGAGATTGAAGAAGAAGAGTGTAAGATAGAAGATCTTGAAGCCCTTATTGTCAAGAGATATCCCAAAGGTGTTGGTAAGTATGAAGGAAAGTTTCCTCTTAAATGTTTTTCTTGCAATAAGATTGATCATTTCTCTTCAAGGTGTCCTGAAAGAGTTCCAAAGCATAAACCTATAATATTCCAACCTAGATATATGAAGAAATGTTAGTATGCTATTGATGAAGGTGTGACACATTATGAGTATAATAAAGAGGGTTTAGAATATGGTGGATGTATGTTTATTTATATTAAGGAAGAAGTTGCTCCTGAATCTACAAGTTTCATGAATGTGGAAAGAGCTTTGGTAGTGAAACTTGAAGAGAAAGATTAATGGGTGCTTGACAATGATTGTTCACACCATTTGAATGGTGATAAGAGAAATTTTGTGATTTTGGAAAGATAGGATCATGGTGTTGTGAGATTTAGTGATGATACTCCTTGTCTAATCCATGGCAGAGGATCAATTACTCTTGATAGTAAGAAAAATATTGATGATGTACTATATGTTGAAGGTCTTAATCATAATTTTTTGAGATTTAGATAGTTAGTTTGTAAAATTAAGAAAAAATAGGTTTTACTGGGACCCAAAACCCAACAAGTTCAGAAATACAAAGAAAGCAGAAAATATATCACCAAAATTAGTAAGACAAAACATGAGCGGGAACAAAGGCACCACTCACCAACTACAATAGACTAAAAAAGAAACAAAAATAAAAGAAGAAAAAGAAAACAACTTACTACCAACCTTTCAAACCCTGGAGGGTTTCACCCATCCTGGTATCCAGCTCATTCATTTTCATCACAATGGAATTTAACTCCATTATCTCCTTGTTGGATGAAGTGTTTTGGTTCACATTTTCTCTTGTTATTGAACCTAGACCTTTACCCTTGGCCACACGAGTCTAAATCAAGTCCCCAACATGATTTCTCCAACAGATTGACCAACATACAAAAGTGACTGGCGGAGGCCTTAATTGCCTTCTTAGAATGCTGAAGCATATTATCTAGAATTTTTCCAAGCATAGTATTGGATAATTAGTTGAAAATGGTTATGATGTGAATTTCAAGAATATAAAGTGTAGAATATTGGGAAGTTTTAGTATTGATATTACTTTAGGTTTAAAAACTAAAGGTAATATCTTTCATTTGAATACTTATGATAGATGATATTTGATTTCTCATATTAATGAAAGTTGGTTGTGTCATAGGAGGATGTGTCATGTAAATTTTGATAATATTGTGAAGATAAGTTCTATTAAATATGTGAGAGATCTTCCTAAGTTGATGAAACCTACTAATGTTATGTGTAAGGAATGTTAGATGGGTAAAAAAACTAGATTTACTTTCAAGAGAAATACTTATTCTTCTAATGGATTATTAGATCTTGTGCTTACTAATTTATGTGGTCCATCTAGAACTAGAGGTTTTCAAGGTGACAAATGTTTCATGCTATTGATTGTTGATTATTCAAGGATGACATGGGTTACTTTATTGAGGGAGAAATCTAAGGCCATAAAAAAATTCAAGATTTTCAAGGCTATAATGCAGATACAGACACAATTAAAGATAGAGTGTTTGAGATCTAACAGAGGTGGTGAATTCTCATGTATTGAGTTTAATGCATTTTGGGAAGAGCATTGGATAAAGAGACTAATATATAATCCATGGGCACCAGAACAAAATGGTGTAATGGAGAAGAAGAAGAAAATCATTCTAGACAATGCAAGGATAATGATGATTGAAGTAAATATTTTGCATGCTTATTGGTGAGAAGTTGTGAGTACTACAGTTTATACATTGAACAAGGGGAAAATAAATGGTAAAACTTGTAAGACTCCTTATGAGTTATAGTATGGTAATTTTCATACTATGAGATATTTTATAGTTTTTCAAAGTGAATGCTATATCAAAAGAGTTTAATAATTTAGAAAGTTTGTTGCTAGAATTGATGAAGGAATATTTCTTAGTTTTTCAACAAAAATAAAGGTATACAGATTTTACAATAAGTGAATGAGAAATATAGTTAAGAGTGAAAATGTCAAGATGGATGAATATAGTGAGAGATAATCTACATCTTGTGGATATGATTCAAATGATCAGGACAATAATACAAATCAAGGGATGAATCCTCGAAGTTAGAATAAAGTTGCAAATCCCAAAAGTCCAAGGTAAGTGAGATTTAGTCATTCATAAAATCATATAATAGGTGATAGAAACAAATGTGTTCAAACTAGAAGAAAAGTTGTTGAAGAAAGAGTTGAGTATTGTTTCATTTCATCTACTTTTCATCTATGCATATTGTCATTTTTTTTTTAAATTATGTGCAGCTAATTTGGTACTTGAAAGAGTTGAATCTGATGTTCAAAAGTGGGGCTCCCATAATACGATTATTTTATGGATTTGAGGCTTCAGAGATGCAAATGAAAGATGAATATGGTGATGACATGTAACTGATTGAATGTTTGATAATGTTAAATTGAAGATGATGCAAGACATTAAATCAATTAATTGTTTGTATTGTCATTGATGTCAACTTGATATCATCTATATGGTCATGTACATAATGCCAAAGACTTCAGAGAATAATTGAAACTAAGATTATGCTTTCAGCAATGCATAAAAGTTAGTATTCACTAAGTGATAGACAACACCGACAGAGTACACACCATCGATAAAGACAAAGAAAAAGTCACAGTGATGCTCGATGAGCAAAAGATAGTATTGCCCGATGAAGCAAAATCATAGTGATACTCGATGAGTAAAATCCAAGGATGCCCGACGGACAGAGATCTCAAAGCTGACTGGAGTTACACTGATGGAACTGGCAGTTATCACCAACGACTAATTGCAGAGTTGACCGACAGAACAGAGAGTTCAGAAAATAACAAAATATATAGCTAGTAGAGCTTAAGGATAGAATTAACTGGTTTTTTTATTTGTTTTATTTGAGAAGAGTTAATTAAATGATTTAAAGAAGATTTATACAGTTGGCAAGAAGATAACTACAAGACAAATTAAGAGTTAAAGCCATAAATTAGATTGGTTGGATTATTTTTCACGCCAAGAATCAAGAATCAAGAATCAAGAGTCAAGAATTAAGGAATATCATGTCTATATAAGAGACAAGCATAATTCATTTCCGAAAGAAATCACATACATGGAAGGGGAGTAAAAAAATGGAGGATGCTGAAGAGAAACTAATGAAGGATAACTTCATACAGTCCTGATCAATGAAGCTAAAGAAGAGCTAAGGAATTCTGTGGACATCGACGAATAGTGAAGCACAACATCACAGAGCAAAAAGTGTGGAGCACAAGGAACTAAAATTGATATATTTATCAAAGAGGTATTGTACTTAAATAAATATGAAAATCTGTAATTCAAGTTGCATTAGAAATATGTCATAATGTTTCAATTTAACCATTGAAGCATCAAGTCTCTTAATAGAGAAGGACTTAACAGTCTTCTATAATTGAGGTATATCCTAATATATTTCCAAAAAGATTGATTCATGAAAGTAGCATTGAAATTGCATAAAGCCTATTGACAGCCTAAGAAGAAGGTTGATTCAAGGATGGTAGCAAGATTTTCCTAAAACCTATTGACGGTCTAAGAAGGAGGCTGATTCAAGGATGGTAGAAAAATAGATGCTAGATACTAAGTGACAACTTCTATGTATAAAATCCTCTAACAAGGTCGCACTTAACAGTGTGTTTGTAACCTTTAACAAGGTTGGCTCCTAACAGGGCTCTCTTTAGAAGAGTGAAAATTTTGGGTACCGGTCCCAGTGGTTTTTCCCTTAAAAAGATTTCCATGTTAAAATCTATGTGTTATGTATGTATGGTTTATTACTTTATTGCTTTGCATTTCACATATACATTTCTGGATTGATTGGTATACTCTACATATTTACTGAGTATCGATAAATAGTTTTACTGCTTATCTGTTATCAAGGAGAATAAGGACAGACAAGGTAAACTGATAGACAGTTAATTATTATAAGTATTTCATGGCATGCATCTTGTAGGGACTTAATAATTTTAGGTGTATTAATTGGTGGTTAAAGATTAAAGGATAAATTTTTGAGGCCACTAATTCACCCCACACTCCCTCTCAGTTATTACTAACAATTGGTATCAGAGCTTGTGTTCTTAGAAGGAAGGTTTCAAGACCTAAGTAGAAGATTAAAAGATGAACAGACAAGATGTGCCCAAGTTGAAAAAAGACAACTTTACTTCATGGCAAAGCAGGATAAGACTCCACTTATTAGGTATTGGTAATGATGTCACTAAATACTTAGATACTGAATATGTGTTACCTATAGGACCATTGACAGTAGATCAATTAAGAGAGAAGCATGAGCATAACTGCATGGTTATAAAGATTTCTTCCTCACTCTCTGATGCTAAATTTGAAGATGTCAAGGACTACAAAACTGCAAATAAAATGTTGGACAAACTGAAGCTTGTACATGGAGGTGATACAAATGTTCTGAGAGCCAAGGCAGAAAGCCTTAGAGGAAAGTTTGATGATCTTAGAATGAAAGAAGGAGAAAACATCACATAGTACAACAGAAGAATAAAAGAAGTAGTCAATGCTATATGAGGTGTTGGAGGTACACTTGAGGAGGAAATAGTGGTAAGTAAAATCTTAAGAACCTTATTGCATGTATATGCTATTAGAGTCTCTGTTATTCAAGAAATGAGAGTAGTAGCAAACAATATAGTTACTCTTGATAGCTTAATTAGTAGATTGATTTCATTTGAGATGAATAACTTTGAAAATAGTGTCTTACCAAGTTTAGAGTCTGCATTTAAGTCTTCTATGAAAATAAACAAATCCAATCATAGATGCTCATCTAGAAGGGATAGTGAAAGTGAAAGTGAAGAAGAATATCTAGATGAAATAGAAGCACTTATGGCTAGAAGAATATAGAGAGGCAAAGGTAAATACAAAGGCAAGTTACCACTTGTATGCTTTAATTGTAAAGAGATTGGACACTTTGCTGCAAGATGTCCTAACAGAAGAAAAGATAACAAAATTAATGATAGATATTTTGAGAAGAAATTTGATAGAGGTGATACCAAAGACTACAGAGGTTACCGACAATAAAAAAGAAAGGATACCTGAGACTACAAGAATAAAGGCAAGAAGGCTAGTCACCTGGCTGCTTGCAAAGATGAAGATACTGACACCGAACCTGATGATGACATCAAGATGGTATTTGTAGCTATGAAGGATGATTCAGATGAAGATGAAAGGTATGAAGAAATTTCACTCATATCTAAGGTTAGTAAGAATTATATCTAGATTATAGATAGTGGCTGTACTAACCATATGACCAGTGACAAAGAAAATTTTAACACTTTTGAATATTATAATGGTGGTACAGTAAGAATGGGAAATGATACACCTTGTCCAGTTGAAGGTAAAGGACCAATAATGCTGAATAACTTGATTAAATGTGAAAATAATTATTGGTTAAAAGGATTGAATTATAATCTGTTGAGTATTTTTTAACTGAATAATTTAGGTCACAAAGTAGAATTTGAGAACAAGAACGCAAAGATCTTCAATTAATCAGGAAAACTGATTGGTACCGGTGAATAGACTATAGGTAACCTATTCTATCTGAATCATACTAACACCACTTTCTTAATGCCTAGAAACAAAGACATATGGTTGTGGAACAAAAGATTGTGTCATGTAACTTTTGACAACATGATGAAACTAAGCAAAAGAAGAAGTGTAAGAGGCTTACCGACGATGACAAAGCCAGACAACATCATGTGCAAAAATTGTCAAAAAGGTAAAATGACAAAATCTAGTTTCAAAAGTAAAACCCATACATCTGATGATATTC
>MU227937.1:404253-419041 GCA_018584345.1 Thuja plicata | reverse complement strand
TGATATTCTAGAATTAGTCCATATTGATTTATGTGGACCTATGAGGACAAAGAGATATTATGGAGATAGATATTTTATTCTCTTTGTTGATGATTACTCTAGAATGATGACAGTCATGTTTCTAAAACAAAAATCTAAAGCATGCAAGATGTTTAAATGGTATAAGGCTATGGTAGAAAAACAAAGTGGTAAAGATCTAAAATGTTTGAGATCAGATAGAGGAGGAGAATTTATATCAGATGAATTCACTAATTTCTGTAATGATCATGGTATAAAAAGATAAGTTTCTGCACCGAGGACACCACAACAAAATGGGATTTCCGAGAGAAGGAATAGATCAATAGTTGATTATGCAAGAACACTGATGATAGAAAAAGACATCACCCAAATCTTTTGGAGGGAATCTGTCAGCACTGCTGTTTATACACTTAACAGAGTAAAATTGAATAAGGATGCAAAGAAGAAACCTTATGAGCTATGGTATGGTAAAATAGCCAATGTAAGTTACTTCAAAATATTTGGTAGTCAATGGTATCTCTTAAAGGATGATAGAAATGGAAATCTTGATGCCAAAAGTGATGAAGGTATTTTTTTGGGGTATTCTACAAAGAGCAAAGCTTTTAAATGTCTGATCAAGGCTTCTAACAAAATAGTTGAAAGTACAAATGTAAAGATTGATGAATTTGTAGAAAATAATGAGTTAGAAAGCATAAAAGAACTAGAAGACTACAAAAAGTTTGTATATTGTGAAGAACCCATAACTCTACCCGAGCAATAGTGCTTAATGTTGCAATTGATGGTCAGAACATTGTTACCAACGGTCAGGATAATGATCAAGATAATGTGCAAGGTAATGA
The DNA here is from genome assembly GCA_018584345.1 of Thuja plicata. Taxonomy (NCBI): domain Eukaryota; kingdom Viridiplantae; phylum Streptophyta; class Pinopsida; order Cupressales; family Cupressaceae; genus Thuja; species Thuja plicata. The sequence continues at coordinate 418,184 of MU227937.1, read as the reverse complement.
AGATCAAGCTGATACACAAAGAGTTGTACCTGTACTTGCAAGATATGTAAGAAGGAACCATCCAAAGGACCAAATCATAGGAGATAAGAAAGCTAGTACAAGAACAAGAAGTAAGTCTTTAAACTCAAATTTCTTAATTTGTGAGTTTGAGCCAAAATCTGTCAATGATGCACTAGATAATGAAGAATGGATAAGTGCTATGAATGATGAGATTGAGTAGATTGAGAAGAACAAAACATGGTCACTTGTACAAAGACTAGATGACAAGAATGTCATCGGTACAAAATGGATATTTAGGAACAAGCTAAACGAGAATGCATTAGTCACAAGGAACAAAGCAAGACTAGTATGCAAGGGGTATGCACAGGAGGAAGGTATAGAATATGGAGAAACCTTTGCACCCATTGCTAGGCTAGAACGAGTAATAAAGACTAGTGAAAACAATAATATTTATTTGAAACAAGATACTGATGCTAACACTTTGATTTCTGAAATATTTGTTGATGACATCATATTTAGAGGCAATGATATACTATGTAAGTCATTTGCTGATGAGATGAGAAAATATTTTTAGATGTCTATGTTTAGAGAGATCAAGTTCTTTCTTGGTCTACAGATCATTCAACAAAGTGAAGGCATTTTCATTACACAGTCCAGATACATCAAAGAAGTCCCAAAAATATTCAAGATGGAAGATTCCAAACATGTTGGAACACCGATGGCTACTGGATGAAAATTAACAAAGGAAGACAAGACAAAAGAGGTAAATTAGACTTTGTATAGATCAATGATAGGAAAACTCATGTATGTTGTACACACTAGACTAGATATTGCATATGTAGTAGGAATTGTTGCTAGATTTTCTGCTAACCCCAGGGAATCACATATGACTGCTGTGAAAATAATCTTAAGATATCTGAAGAATACTAAGGAATTTGGATTATGGTTTAGAAGAGAAGGCAAATTTGAACTAAAAGTGTTTACCAATGCTGATTGGGCTAGAAATCTTGATGACCGGAAGAGCACAACTAGAGGAGCATACTTTATGGGTGACAAAATTGTCACATGGATTACCAAAAAGAAAGGATGCATCTCACAGTCTACTACAGAAGCAGAATATGTTGTTGCTACTGCAAATTGCTCAAATATTGGATGGATCAAACAATTGCTGGAAGGTATGCATATGAAGATCTTAGAACCAGTGATTATCTATTGTGATAACACCAGTGCAATAAACATTTCCAAGAATGTAGTAATGCATTCAAAGACTAAACACATTCCAATCAAGTATCATTATTTAAGAGAACAAGTCCAAGAAAAATAGGTGATACTTGAGTATGTGCAATCAAAAGAACAATTGGCTGATATCTTCACCAAGCCACTCCCAAGGATACATTTGAGTACTTGAGAAAGAGACTAAGGGTCAAACCCTTGTCTACCAGTTAGTAAAGGACTGAAGGCTGCATCAACCTATATATTATTAGAATATCATTCATGTTGATGCAAGAAAAAGATGAACTTCAAAGCTACATCTATATACAAAAAGGTATATATCAGAACTGAGTATGAGATCATATTGTTGTATTGCTGATGAATAAGGGAAATTCAAGGAATATATTATGAATAGAAGAAAATAATTGTTTGACATGAATGTCAGATATTTGAAAAATATTTTTTTTGCATTGTTTTTAAAGGGAGAGAATGTATCCATATTATCACAATAAATTATTCATTATCAGATTACTCCAAATAGGGAGAGATCATATCCATAGGGAAAGAATTTGTATGAAGGAATCATATACAAAAGGAAAGTTGCTTACAAGAGAAAGAGACGTCAAAGAAGAAGAAAAGTCAAAAGAGAGAAATTGACACAAGAAGAGAACACAACACATCAGTACAAGAAATATAGAAAGCTAGAAGAATCAAATCTAAGCTAACACAGAGCTTACCAGTGGTCAGACATTTTTAATGGTTATAAAAAAAAATTGTTTGGTAATTTGATGAATTTCAACAATTGTATTTCATATTGTATTAGAAATAGTATATTGTGATAATATAGTATGTTTCCATCAATGCCAAAGGGAGAGATTGATGACATGTAACTGATTAAATGTTTGATAATGTTAAGTTGAAGATGATGCAAGACATTAAATTAGTTAATGGCTTGTATTATCATTGATGTCAACTTGATATCATCTGTACGGTCATATATATAATTCCAAAGACTTTAGAGAATCAATGGAACTAAGATTATGCTTTCTACAATGCGTAAAAGTCAAGTATTCACTAAGTGACAGAAAACACTGATGGAGTACACACCATCGGTAAAGGCAAAGAAAAATTCATAGTGAAGCCCGACAGGCAGAAGACAGTGTTGCCTAATGAAGAAAAATCATAGTGATACTCGATGAGTAAAATACAATGATGCCCGATGGATGGAGATCCCGAAGCTGACTGGAGTTACACCGACAGAACTAGTAGTTATCACCAACGACTAACTACAGAGTTGACCGACAGAATAGAGAATTTAGAAAATGACAAAATATCTAGCTGACAGATATTAAGGATAGACTTAACTAGTTGTTTTATTTGGCTAGAGTTAAGTAAATGATTTAAAGAATATTTATACAGTTGGAAAGAAGATAACTATGAGATAAATTAGGAGTTAAAGCCATAAATCAGATTGGCTGGATTGTTTTTCACACCAAGAATTAAGGAATATCATGTCTATATAAGAGACAAGCATAATTCATTTTTGAAATAAATCACATAAATGGAAGGGGAGGGAATAGAAGGAGGATGCTGAAGAGAAACTGGTGAAGGATAACTTCATACAGTCTTGATCAATCAAGCTGAAGAAGAGATAAAGAATTCTGTGGACATTGACGAACAGTGAAGCACAACATCACAAAGAAGAAAGTGTGGAGCACAAGGAATTTAATTAATACATTGATCAGAGAAGTATTGTACTTAAATAGATCTAAAAATCTACAATTCAAGTTACATTAGAAATAGGTCATAATGTTTTAGTTTAACCATTAAAGCATCAAGTCTCTTAATAGAGCAGGACTTAACCATCTTCTATGATTGAGGTATATCCTCACATATTTCCAAAAGGGTTTATTCATGAAAGCAGCATTAAAATTGCATAAAGCCTATTGACAGCATAAGAAGAAGGTTGATCCAAGGATGGTAGCAATATTTGCCTAAAGCCTATTGACAGTCTAAGAAGGAGGTTGATTCAAGGATGGTAGAAAAATAGATTCCAGATACTAAGTGACAACCTCTATGTATAAAATCTTCTAACAAGGATGCACTTAACAGTGTGTTTGTAACCTTTAAAAGGGTTGGCTCCTAATAGGGCTCACTTTAGGAGAGTGTAAATTTGGGGTACCAGTCCTAGTGGTTTTTTCCTTAACAAGGTTTCCACGTTAAAATCCATGTGTTATGTGTGTATGGTTTATTACTTTATTGTTTTACATTTCACATATGCATTTTTGGATTGATTGGTATACTCTACATATTTAGTGAGTATTGGTAAATAGTTTTACTGCTTATCGGTTATCAAGGAGAATAAGGACAGACAAGGTAAACTAATAGATAGTTAATTATTATAAGTATTTCATGGCATGCATATTGCAGGGACTTAATAATCTGAGGTGTATTGATTGGTGGTTAAAGATTAAAGGATAAATTTTTGAGGCCACTGATTCACCCCCCCTCTCAGTTATTACTAACATATGGTGTATATGCTCTATCCTAAAGGCATAAGCCATTTGGGAATTTTGAGCCCCATACTGTTGAGGAGTGGAGAAAAGCACTTCATGAGGTTTCATATATTAAAGGCTATAATTTAAGAGCATAAATTTGTTCATTTATTTTTTATTTCAGTTAATGAAATCCATATTTAATGAGTAAGTCAAGAGTTGATCTAGTCTAAACTGTATAATAGAGCAATTGCTTGGTTTCTTTGTTGATTCTAATTATTATTTTCTTAGTGCATGCTCTTAGGAAATGAGATTAATTTATTCAATTTATATTTATATTTTTAATCAATATGTTGTTTCATCTTAAACAACATTTTTCTTTAAATTAATATTATGAGTGTAAAATTTAGTATTACATTTCTTCTGTGCAGTGTAGAGCTCAAGGAGAACTTCTAGAGAAAATTGCATCTAATGATGTAGAGGATATTTAGAGATGGAAATCTCAATCAAAGAAGAGAGAGAAAGGAAATACTAATAAATTTCTTTATTCCTAGAGAAAATTTTAAATACTAATAAATTTCTTTATTCCTAGAGAAAATTTTAGTCCAAGCTCATTAAAATATTTGATGAAATTGTAGATTTAGTAGTGTAAAAAATATATAAGTTCTATTAGAAATAGGTTTAATTATAGATATAGGATACATGATATGATATTCTATGTCTTCTTTTACATATTAGAATAAATTAATTCCTTTCAATACAAACCATGTTGGGAAAAATAATGATCATCTGCAACCACCCATAACTATCTACAATTGCCAAGTTTTTCTCAACTGCATTTCATAAATGTTGTATCTAACTCTTTCTCAATAGTACTTCTAAATTTATGATGAATTTTATTATAAGTAAAGTTCTTGGGCCTGACATTCCTTTACTTTATTTTTAAAATTATTTCACTTTTGACAATATCCATTCTATGCCTTTTTATTATGATCCCCGAGCCTTGTTTCCTCGCCAATGGGTATAGTGCATTTTTTATGATCTTCCTAAAATGAAGTTGAAAGTATTTTCTATGTTATATAATGTAGCTGGAATATCCTAATATCCTTGAGAAAAGAATTTACTTAGCATGGATAGCATTGAAATCTTGTGAGATTGGTCCATGCAATTTACAAGACATTTACTCTTTAGGAACTTTTTCAGTTCTCTTAACAAATTTACTAATCCTCCTAAAAATGTCCACGTAATTCAATTTTTTCATGGTGATTTTTTGGAACTCATCACCTGTGATTTGTTTATAGTTAGGATTCATCTTCAATTAGGATTAGGATTCTATTTCATTAATCTTTAAGTAGCCTTTGTATTATCATAAAATTTGTTCTTACATTGAGATTAGGGTTTCATTAGTGTTATGTTAGGAGTAAATTTGGTTTACTGTTAAGGTCAAGGTACAATTTATTTTATGGGTAGGGTTCAATACCTTCAATTTTCAATTAAACATAGGTTGAGGGTTTAATATGGTTTAGAGTTATCGATTAGTTAGGTTTGATTTTGTTTAGGAGAAGTGCTCAATTTTGTGCATAAAATGAGTAACTCTAGTTTAGGGTTAAGGTTCAATTTGGATTAAGATTGGAATTTATTTTATGTTACTATTAATGAAACATTTACATTTTCTTTAATGTAGAAATTTTCTTCAGTTACTTTACAATTTTGTTTAGAAAAAGGATGACAATATAGTTTAATCCTTGTTTCATGTTAAAATTAAATTAGCATTAGTTTTACAGCTGAATTATGTTGAGCTCTAGTGTTAAGATTCATTTTGGACTTTTTTTTTGCATAAATGGTCAATTTGTTTTAGTTTTATGGTATAGATGAGTTTATATTTCAAGTTATGATCATTAGAGTTTTATTTCAATTTGGTTTCATAGTTAATTTGGTTTAGGGTTAATGTTCAATTAAATTTCATGTTCACATTATGATAATATTTTATTATAACCTGTGACTATATGGTATTGTGTTAGTTATAAAATATGTTTGGGTTCATAGTTAAGTTTAGGTTCTAAATTGTCTTAATATTCAATTATGAACAGGGGTAGACATGATTTTCATCTAGGGTTATGATTTTAAGTATAATTTATTTAGTAATAAAATTTAATCTAGACCAGTGTTAGCACAAATGGTCAATTTGATTTAGATTTAGGGTGTAGATGAGTTCATAGTTCAATATCTGAATATAAGAGTTCTGCTTCAATTTTGTTTATGTTTTGAGTTTTATTTCATTAAGGGTATTAGGATTGAGGAACACTATGAGGGAAGGTGAATCAATGTTCTAGCATTTATAACCTTTTTAGCTTGATTGCATAACCATAAATTAAAAGCAATGAAAAGAAAAAAAACTAAAACAAAAGAAAAGAATCCACATCACAACACCATAATTTTTATAATGGAAAGTTGGTTAAGGGAAAAACTAGGGTGGGGATGGAATCTATAAGTAATTAATTTAGCAAAAATAAGTTACCTTATCATGGGTTTAGTACATAAGGGGAATTCACATGCATTCACAATTACATCCTAGAGCTTACTACTCAGATTACCAAAAAAAGAGGCTCACATCATTAAAAAATAGGTAGATAACTCTCCAATCCAAAATGAATCAGAGTAGCATCAACTATGCCTTGATAGTTCCAATAAATATTATTATCTATTTGGTGAACCTCTGATCACTGATCCATTATTCTCACACATCATATTACAATAATATGCAACCATCACATAGATGAATCATCTCAAAAACTTGAGCTTATATACCCATCATAAAATATAATAACTCTCACTACTAGACTCATAAATAAAATGTGTAGCATATGAAGTTTTTGCAAGATCTTACATCAAAATGTGTTTCTATCCTTGAAAAAGTATTGGTGTGATTACACATGTTGGCTATATCATCTCCAACAATAAAACTGATTAGATTATTGATTCAATATGATCACTGATTGATACAATACCCAACTATATATGTTATTCATTATACTCTACCTATCCAATACTTAGAAAGCTATAACTTAATCCTCTGATAATATAAACTGCTACAATTATTAAAAAAAAAGGAACTTAAAATACCTCTCTGAAGCTCCTCCTAGGTTCGCACCTCAAAAATTGATGATACACTTATGTATCTCTCCATAGACTAAAAATTGTATATTAGGTCTGTTATTCCATACTTAGCAAAAATTGTAGTCTATTCTTCACTATCATCATAACATAGCAAGTCATCACTAGAATAGTGTATAGTTTCCATTAATTAAAAAATACAACTCATCCAATTCATAATCTCTTGCGAACAATCTCCCCCATAGGAATTGATGACAACACTTAGTGAAAAATGACTAAGTGTCAAAAAATACCAAAATTTCCAAACTTCAAAAATGTTTCTCCAAGTCCAAAAATTTGTACTCCCATTGAGTTTATTCTATTATTTTTCTCACCTTATCTGACCCCCTTTGACAACAATGACAAAGGTCAAGGGAAAACCAAAATTCACTACCAGAATCCTATTAATATTTGCTATATACAAGTTATGCATACATACCTACTAAAAGTGTAAAAATGTCTTATAAATTTCTCCTTAGAGCTACAAATTTTTTGTCCTAGATCTTCTTCATACTCTCCATGAACTCAATCTACCTAAAGAAGATCTAGAGTATCTTTCATATTATCAGTAAGCTTTCCTTCCTTCAAACTTCTAAAAATATATCAAGACTAGGAACAATTAAGTTCATAAGTTGAAAAAATATTCCCTTCACTCTTTCCTTTTCAATGAAAAGTGTTCAAATTTTGTCGTTTAGGGTAGTCACTTCTACTGGATTCACTAAGGCTAATTTTTTTAAAGGATCAAAAGACTTTGATATATCAGTTAGTTTCTCCTTCATTTCCTTAATAAATTTGTCAACATCAGATACACATTGAGTACAATCAATAGATCCTTTGTGAATTTTAATTCATTCAATCAAAGCATCATTTAATTCTTGAATTTCTATTACCAAAGAGTTTTTGTCTATAGAAATCTCAGTCCTGAACTCATTGAATCTCTCAACCTCATATTTACCATGTACCTTCACCAATGTCAACTTCTCTAAATATTCATAGTGTATATTAGCTACCTTAAATAAACTTTCCAAATGACCTAAAGTTAGTTCATTCTTATTCATTGCATAGGTAGGAAAGATATTATATGAAAATTAAAATGAAAGAGTAAACTAATCACTATATTTCTTGTGTGTCTTAAAGATCTAATTTCTTTCTCTAGTATGTGCTATAGTGGCAATATCTATCAATTATTCAGAAATAAGGGCATCAAACTGGATTCAAACTTTAGTAATTTGCATTTCCTCTAAATTTCTAATGTCTTTTTCACCTACTTCTCTTTAATTATCTCTTCCCAATCTCAACATTTACTTCTGATAATTTCCATTCAACTCCTTCCTGAGTTTTATCTTTCACTACTTCTTTTTTGATCTCAACCTTTTCATTTTTCCGATCATCGTATCTCTCTTTTCCTTCAACCTCATTTTACACCTTATCAAGATCATATTATCCCTCTTTTAGTGTAGCTTTGTAGTTATGAACTCTGGGAATTTCTTCCTCTTCATCATTACCAACTAAAAGTATAATAGGGAGACCATAAATGAAGATGTATAGTTCATCTGTAGTTATATGGAGTGATGTGTCTAATGGTTCATCAATCTTCTCATCATTTTTCTTTATGATCTTATATTGATTATCCATTAGAATTTGTGTCATTATCTTATTTCTTTCCTTGGTAACCTCATCTATATTCCCCACCATAATTATTTTTACCCTTGACTTCTAGTTCAACTTTTTATCGGCTTCCTCAAGAATATTTTTTACTTATTCCTTTGAAATAACAAGGCATCAATTCACCATAGTCAATTCTCTAATTTCTTTATCATTTTTCCATGTTTTCAACCTTCTAGCTTCAAGTTTGTCAAATAGATCTTTAGGGATGTCCCATTTGATCTCAACAAATGCTTTAGTATACTTATCAAGATATGTGATCACTCCTTCCTTTAATTGTCTTTCCTCATCCTCATCATATAGTTTATAATATTTCTTCAACTAAAATAATATAACATGATGAGTCATGTTCTTAAAAATATCATGGCATGAGAAAAGTGGCTTACCAGAAATAACCATAGGTTCATCAACCTTAGAATCAAACTTAGGTGTTGGACCCCTCATCACTTTAATTTTTTTGGATCCTTCAGCTCCCAAATTTTTAAAAACATCATATGATTCATTAACCTCTTCTCTGTCACCATATTTGCATCCTTTATATTTCATTTTCCCTTTTGTCTTGATTCTCTTTCTTGTGGTTTTCTCTATTTTAATCGAATTAGATGGTGTAGCCTTCATTGTAGTAGGTTTTCTTTGAAACTTTCTTCTCCAATGGACTAATACAATAATTTCTTCAACTCCTTGTCTATTTGTCTCTGTATGATAATGAAAAATCTATTAATATAGGAGGAGTATCTACATCAACATCAATCTAGGATCTTTTGAAACCTTTTCTTTTCCCTTTTTCTATTTATTTCTCTTCAAACTTATTCCTTTCTTCTTTCATCTTCTCTTTAGTAAATCTCATCATTTCTCTAACCATCTCAACTTGTTTCCTATTCTTTCTCTCTCTCTCCCAAGTTTGTTAACTTAAAAGTGTACTTCTAGGATCTTCTCAACATATGTTCCAAAACTCTTCTCATATTTATCTAGGGGTATCTTTAATATATATTCTTGCATAGGCCTCAATAAGTGGACTATCCACCTCTTATCCTATTCAGATTACCCAAGATATTCTACAATTTTGTGCCTCCATTAACCATACATTAATTTCTACCATAAATCAAATAGACTCCTATGAGTTCTTCATAATTTCAGGTGGGATTTTGTACCTTGGCTGCATTAATTCATGGAATTTATTGGAGTATCCCTATAAGGCACCATTGTATTATTGATCACTAAGAATATTATAGGATTCTTTGATCAGAATTGCAACTGGTTTATCCTCTTTCCACTTGATATTGCCTACTCTATGAAAGAAATTGATACCGTAGAAAAAAATACTCACCAACAAGAATCCATACTTAAATATATGCTTCCTATCATTTTTTATCTTCTCCAACTTTTTCATAAGATGATCTCTGAATGATTTGAAAATGTCATATTCTTCATTCTCTTTCACTATTTTATAAGAAACATATATGATTGTTCTAGAAATAGAGTTATCTCTTCAAGAATGAAATACCTTGTATCTGAGCACAATGAATGCAAACTTCACATCAAATTGAAAAATATTATTCACTATCATTGATTTCTTGTCCCTCTAAGAACTAGTTAACTTAGTCACTATATCTTTTTGAATTGATTTTTGGGAAGGTACTCTTATGCCTTGCATACCCATCCCTACATTTTGTGTGCAAAATATTGGGTCCCCCCCCTTTTTTTTTTCCTTAGTTTCATCTTTGTTTTCCTTTTGTTTCCCTCTGAGAATTGCTTCCACAAGGCTCATTTCATTTTCTTTTGGGTATTCTTTCCTCTAGGACCCGGTCCCAGAGTGTTTGTCTTCTTTGTTTTTGTCTGATTCTAGACCTCGGGATTCTCTTTCATCATGTTCTCTTTTGTTAGAGGATATGGTTACATGGAATCCCTGGGCCCAGAGTCTGTATGTTTTCCTTTTTTTAGAGTTTGTGTAAGGAAAGTGGGACATTTTCCCCTAGGGGTATAAATAAGTTTCACCATAAATTTTTAAATTTACCATGATCAAAACACTTAGAGTGATTAAAGCGAGTCAAAGGCGATTAAGACGATTCAACATCATTTAGGTTTGATTTACTCTGTGATTAGAAGTTGGTTAGCAATAATTCATAGTGGTGTGTTAGGATTTTTTTGAAGCTTCTTGGTTCACAGAGTGCCTCCCATACTCTTCTTCTCACATTCTCCATGTTTTTCAGGTAGGCGCTCCTGGTTCTCCTTGGTACTTTCTGGTTTCGTTTCTAGTTTTTGTTTTCATTTTGGTTTTTGTTACGTCTTATGGTTTGGCTTTTTTTTTCTGGTTTTGTTCCCGTCGTCACCTCCCATTGGTGGGATGGCTCTGCCAGAGGGTTGTCTACCCTCTATGTAGTTGTAGTTTAGTGTAGAATTTGTATATATCCTTGTAAATTCTATAATTATCTGTAAATAGCTGTGTATAGTTTGTTCTTGGGTAAGCCTGCGAGTTTGTCTTTGGCCCTTTGTATATTTCATGTATATTAATATATATCCTTCCTATTTTGTATTGAGTTCACTGTGCCCCTTTCATCTTCAATCCAAATTATGGAGCTCATCAGAGAGGTATTTGCCATGGTTTGAACTTGGCACCTCGCATGTTCGAACCATGGCGGATTTCTCTCTCCTCTATCATTTTCATCTTAATAGCAGGTTTAAGTCCTAATGTGCAAGAATTTAAAATCGGCCCAAGTGGCATTCACTTTCTCATGTGTTAAAACAACGGTCACCATTATTTCCATTACTTCCTTTACTGCATGACCACGTGACACCCCATGTCAGCCTAGTATGGATAATTCCCATTCATATCAATAATGATTATCTTTTATGGACTCCAGGTGTCAAGTTCCCATGGGTCCTTCATTTCATTCATCACATAAGCCAGAATCCCCGGAACCCCTGGGCATTGATCAAATTCCCAAGTCATTTGTGCTTAATCTATTATATTTTTGGGGTTTGATGCAAACTAACATCCTTTCAAGAACATATGTGAAGCGGTGGTGAAAGTCCCCGGGTTCCGGGATTACTTTGTGTTTTCATATATATATATATATATATATATATATGGTTGTCTGGTCTTACAGGTTGTTGATACTTACTCCTCGAACATGTCTGAAGCATCAACACCTTCTCCACCCAGGAGTCCGGAACTCTCCACTACTTCGACTAGGGCGGTCACCAGGACAAAGGCAGAGAAGCCTTGGAAAAAATTAAACTCTCTATGAAATACCTAAAGGGAGATGCTATTCTGGGATCAAGGATTGATTCCAAGCTGCAGTTAATCATCGACATGATTGTTAGTGTATGGGCTAAAATGGAGGCCTTAGTAAAAATGATGTTTATACAGCGCAAGGCTAGAGATCTAGTAGAACTCAATGTGGAGAGTTCCAGATTCATTAAGGTGGAATGCTTCCCCTTCTCAGTGAAATGTCTGAAGCTCATCCTCACACTGACAAAATACTACAATCCAACTGTTCGGGCTCGCATGCTCGCCTCTCTTATTCCTTCGAGCTACTTGATGCCCATGGTGTTTCTAGATGCCGCAACCTTCTCTTCAAGGCTAGGGATCCCCTAGTTTGCAAATTTTATAGTTCTTACCCCAGCCCAGGCACTAGGTGAATTTTAAAAGTTCTTGGGAATGACCCGATAATAACTCAATGCCAATTGGCTCAGGACCCCCAGAAAAGACTACAAAAAGATGAAGTTGGAGATCCCCCAAACAAAATTTAAAGAAAGAATATAGATGGGGATCATTAGATTATGTAGGGTCTTTGGAAAGCCCCATCCCTAGGAATTGTTGGCATGGATGTACTACTACTTTTTTTGCATTGCCTCTGGTGGGCAAAATCTTGACTAGACAGAAATCATCACCAATCATGTGGATGCCTAGCTGGTCTGAGTCACCTAGTCTTCTAAATTTTACATGATTTCTTACGTCTTGTGGGTAGTAGCACAACAATACCCTATAACCTGGGGATTACATACATCGGGCATGCTTGGGACTGACAACAGCCAAAATGATCAATGGGATTATTTTCCATAGATACAACGGGAAACCAGTTTCCCCATATTTTGTAGGGTAAATGATGCCTCCATTTACTACCATATTATTACACCCACTTGAGATGTTGGATATTGGCTCTCAAAGGAGACAATGAACCTGTTCAGCACTTATGGCCACTATTATATTCAATTTCAAAAAAATTCATACATTTGGTTGACTGGCTTCTCCGGGAAACCTAACCTATTACCCAAACATTATGGGGATAAGATAATTATTTTAGAATACTATAGAAAAATCCTAGAGCTACATGCTTTCTTTGCATTGGGGAAAGTCACCAACATTCTATTCCCAATAACTTGTGAGAACTATTGTTGCATCCTTGCAACGGAAAAGGAGGTTGATGGTGAGGTTAAATGTTTAGGGCTGGGAGAATTCTATTTGGAGTAGATGAATTTTGATCTACTTGACAAGATAGCAATGGCACTTCCCTGGGTAGCAGACCCTCACGAGCTTCACTTACAAGATTTTTGGGAAGATTTCTAGGACAATTTTGAGCTCCCAAACTTGCATTTTGTCCAGATGACACAAGGAATGATGAAGCGGCTTAAGATTTTAAAGTTTCCCAATGACTTTTTGGATATTGGGTCTATAGTAGACCCACAGTATAAGGCCCAAGGGGTAGATAAGATGGATCTCCCCTAGTGGACTGGTACACTTGGAAGGCTCGACGATTGAGGACATCACCCATGATGTAATTGAACATAGTCATGCATATTTCTAGAAGGTGTGCCCAAAGAGTACAATAAGAGTTGGCCCATTTTTGAAGGGATCTACATCTGGGGTCAGAACCTTCGTGCAAGGAGAGGATAGAGAAAAAATAAAAATGGGAACCCCAGCCCAGATTTTATCAAAAGTTATGGTTCCCACTGCAAACCAAGTGCACTTTCATCTGGCAATGTCCCAGCAGATGAAAGAGGTGTTATGCACCCATCTTGGCATCTCGGTAGTCCTGGAAGAAACCTTCCTCCCTTGTGGTTCCCCTTCCCTTGTAGTACTCATGATCCAAGCACTGGGGACGGGAGCAGAGGAAGAATGTACGACCATGTTAGATGTTGGGTTGTCGTTGGTAATAAAGAGAAAGAAGAAAGGAACAAGTGTTCCTCAGCATAAGGTAGAGGCAAAGCTTGGGATTCCCAACACCCCTGCAATATAGATTGTCTCCTCGGACACCTCAGAGCTAGACAATCAGCCAGAAAACTCCCCAGAGACCTCCCCTCCACATGATGACTTTGACGAAATATACGAGATAGACGAGCTAGTGAATTTGCAAGGGGATATCGGGAGAGTGGTGGAAGAGATCACCACCCAAGAAGAAGTAA
>MU227937.1:393201-404203 GCA_018584345.1 Thuja plicata | reverse complement strand
CCCCAGAGACCTCCCCTCCACATGATGACTTTGACGAAATATACGAGATAGACGAGCTAGTGAATTTGCAAGGGGATATCGGGAGAGTGGTGGAAGAGATCACCACCCAAGAAGAAGTAATAATCCCCACTAAAGGAAAAATACCAAAGAAGGAAGTTGTCATTGCGTAGGAAGCCCTGATAGAAAAAGAGAATGAGCTAGAATAGGTGAACATCCCAGATGTTCAGGAAATCCCATTTATAGAGACCGAAATAGAGAAGACGCAAGCACAAGATGAGAATCTGGCTTTTGCTGAGGGAACCAAACCTATGGGAACAACTGTAACCTCAACTTCCATGCTTCAAATGCACTTCCCCACCCTGGAGAGGGTAACATTTGGTGAGGTGGTCTCAGCGGCCCAATGGTCAGACATTGGCTAGACCTCTGTCACCTCTAAAAGACAAGCCAACAAAGGAAATAATCTCGATAGATGATGCCGGAGAGGAGAAATAGAAAAAGGGGTAGAACCCCAAAGATATGAGTGTGGATTCCATAGATACTTCTAAGGACACTGAGGTAGAGAATACTAATACCATGAAAGTGGATGATGCGGGTGGTTCAGGAAATGCGAAGAAGGATTCTGAAGAGACTCCAAATAATAGGGATGAACATAAAAACCCCAAAGGGGATACACTTTATAAAAGTTTGGCAGGAAGGCCACCCACACCACCATAATGGTTGGTGGACTCAAGAAAGAGAAAGGCCCCAGCGGCGGCAAAGGTCCATCTCTCCTTGACAGAGATGATGGCCCAAACATAAAGTGCCCCCAAGGAAAAGAAGGCCCAGATAATCCATACCCTCCGGACTAGTCCAAGTGGTGATAAAGTTGCAATAGTTGCAACCCCTCCCCCAAAAATACATGCAACAATAGCCAGAGCCAAAGATTGCGCAATTACTAAAGTGCCTCTAGAGAGGAGAGATAAGTAGGGTGAGTTAGACCTTCTAAGAAAACCTGGGCCATTGAGGTTCGGTACAATAAACATGCACTAAAATTAAAGGAGGAAAGAGATAAAAATAAAAATCTTCTTTGACTTCTAGTAGAACTTACACAGCTACTGGCCAAGATCCATTCAGAAGCCTCCACTTACAAACCACTTCTTCTGCAGGGTGACATGGATGCCCTTAGGGGCATGAAGATAAAGGAATAGGCTGTGGACGGGTGGATCACTGAGTAGATCAAGGCCATAAGGAAATTTTAAGAGGTGTCACTCCCAAACCTTTACTCAGTCAATAACCTCTTCAGCTAGGTAAATAGTGCCATTATCCTATGGGAAGGAAATTTAGAAAAGTATGAAGGGTGGAGGACTGGACTAGAAGAGATAGTTAACTCTAGAGAAGAAGTCATCATGGAAGCAAAGATTTTGGGAGAGGGATCATTTGAATTTCTCTGGGCCTTAGTACTCCAGACTTAGCCTCAAGATTGAGGTAAGTAAGAAATTGGTTATGACCCTTAAAGATAGAGTCACAATGGTCTGGTATCCTCTAGACCTATACAAGGTATTCATTGCAAGGGCTTCACAAGTTGATCCCTTCACCACCAGAATGTGAGCCCCATTAAAAATATGTCCTCAGTAAATATCATGATTTGATCTAGAGTCCCGATACCAGTCTATTGGGGACTTTGATGAAGGGAAACTATCAATAATATCTAATATGATGCTCTGGGCTCATGAATCCATAAAATTAGTAGATGAATTCTAAGACGGGGCCAGAGATATTGAAGAGAAATTTGGAATTGCCCATGACCAATGGGATAGTGTCAAGGACGTAGATGAGGATGGCATTAGCCAAATTTTGTAGGCATTCAAGAATAGCAAGGGATAATAAAGTTCTCTAGATTTCATGGATTTTCACCAATAGGGTGCATTGTTGAACATTCATTATTCTTTGAGTGTAAGTTCTCGAATTATAGAATTCTAAATCCAATAGTTTTGTATTATTTTGATGACCAGTGTCCAGGTTCCCAAGAGCCAACCAGTCATTGTCCAACAATTAATAATGGGTGTCAGGAAGTAGGTGACCCTGATAAGGTATGTCAATGTGAGGGATGGCTCTGATGGATGATTCTCCCAAGGTGCCGCTCCAACATTAACTACTTGGTGCATCAAAGATAGTGAGCCACATTTCACATTAATGAGGCATGTAGCCTTGAACTATGGGAAGATCAAATTTCTTCTACTCTTACTCTAGCATGCTTCTCGAGGTTGATTCTACCATCCTTTATTCTTGTCTTCTTCCTCCAACTTGTCATACCTCTTCTCTTATCAAGGTGATTGTAAGTTGTGTGAGTAGTACCAGCCACTAAATATTGTGTTTTAAGATTGAGTGTACAGTTACATTAGGTTAGTTTTAGGGAAACCTATGTCTATATATAACAAGTCTAACCTCATTCCAAGGGTCAACGAAGTTGTTGATTTTGTATTCCAAGTAATAGTTAATAGCATTTTCATTCCTCAGTAGTTGCAAGAGCTCAATTCTTAGTAGTTCTTAGTAGTTAGATGCTCTTCGGGAGCTGTTGATGTACAATCCAGTGATTTTGGAACCCTATTAATGAAGAAGGAAGAGTTCTAGAAATGATGTTGTTGGCATTCTAATCTCTGAGTAAATGATCTTTTGTGCTGTATGTTTCTAATATCCTTTGCTCTAATGTTTTAAGTAGATTAACGACCTCCTTTCCTCTTGCTATTGATCATGTATGAATCGCTAGTTATTTGTATGTTTAGTATTTAGTATAGTTTGTTAGAGAATTATTGATGTTTTAAATGTACTACATAGCTATAGGTAGAAGTAAAGAACTCTGGAATATATTTTGATGTTGTTTCGATAACCCAAATGCTTGCAGAAAGCCTTAACTTATCAAAACCCCTGAAGAAGGAGATGGGTCAAAAACCAGCTATCCCCTTGAAGAAAATAGTCACACATCCAACTTAGTTCCCTGCGCTATCGAGACTCGACACTCAGGTGCTTGAATGCATGAAGAATTTATTCCCTAGACAACCTTTATAGGTGAAGTTGGTCGGTGCCCCAGTACCCGGTGACAAATTATCATCTATTGATGAGACCAGTCATAAATTCTCATCAATAGAAATTGGTGCTAGGAGGGCATGAGCTCATCCCCATCAGAAGATTTTGACGTTACACCACCTGAGGGTTCCCCAAGCACTAGTTTTAGGAGTCAAAATTTTTGTGGGATAGGGTCTTTATTGACCACTACGATTTGAAAGAATCCTTCATTCATCCCCCCATCCTGGAGAGTTTGTTTAACTCGAACCTCCTACCCAAAATAAAAAGACCCATCAAGCTAGGAAGCCACCGAATCTTACCTTGGGATCCACCACATCTCAGAATATCCAAATCCCTTAGATAACCCTGAGGGATAACACTCAAACAATCAAAAACCAAGTAGCCCAAATGGCCACCTACTTTGGCAATATCGCATCCCCAATGGGGTAGTTCCCCTGCCCTACCAATGATCTTCCTCCACACCTGAAGAAGATCTATCCCAGATACAAGCATCTAGGCCCCAAAACTACTGAAGAACATCTCCAGGCTTGTAAAGATGCCATGAACCGACACCAAATACAACATCAAGATTTTTTTACCTAGATGTTCCCTCTTTCCTTAGGATAGGATGAGTTAAACTGGTACCTCAACCTTCCCACAAACTCCATCAATAGTTGGCAGGATATGGAGGACTCCTTCCTAGTAGCCTTCTGCATACATGTGAACCTAGCATGGTCCCATAGCGAGATTATCTCCATAAGGAACCGAACAAAACCCTAGCCACCTTCAACCATTGGTTCCAATGTGCCTTGAAGCAGTGCATAGGACCCTTCATCCCATCCACAAATGTCACCATCTAGACATACCTGAATGCTCTGGATCCCATTGTTTCCACTCTCCTTTGGAGAACTACCACCAAAAATTACCGAGATACTCTGGCAAAGGTTTACAACCTAGCCCTAGAGCTATTACATGGATTGAGTAAAGCTCCCGGTGGGATTGGACAAAGCCTACCTTTCAACATGATACTCGACAAAAAGTCTTACATAGGGGGATACAATCCCAATCATGTAATGGGTGCTCCAAAAATGAACATGCCTCTACCACAAATAGACCAGTAGGCCCAGTACATATATCCATTGCAACCACAGAAAATATCAAGTCTAGAATATGTTCCTTAGAACCAGTTGCAGTAGACACAACAACCCATGACACAACCCTTTGGAGTACCCTTCTTTTGATCTCCTGTGGTTGGAGGATTTTCATCCTTGACTGTAGGAGTTGCTATAGCCTTCCCCAGGAATCCAAAAAAATAACAACCATTACAATGTGACGCAAACACCTAGTTGTCCACTGAGGTTGAATACTTCCATTGATTGGTGTCCTCCTTGACTATAGACATGGGACAGTTGAAGGTGGGGCCTTCTACAACCCATGACTCCAATTTCCAGAGAGGGAATGTTTTCTCTGACCAACAAAATAATAATTTTGGAGGAAGAAACTACAACAATGGGCCTCAAACCAACCAACAACAATGGAATAACAAAACGAATATCTGAGGTCCCCCTCTGAACCAAAATACCACTCAGGGCAGTGTTGGACCTACCTATTTCACACCAATCACATAAATTGAGCCCCTTATAACTAGTATAGATTGCATGATATTATCTCTCATTCCTAGGTGAACTGTGCCACCCTCGAGAAGATCATCATGATCTCCAAGTTGGACAGACAAAAAAATACCAATCCCACTCCTCCAGAATCTTCCACATCAGAGCTTACTCATAGTGCCTTCACATGTGAGGCCATCTTCTATAGGGCAGATGAAGAAGGTGAAGAAGAGCCTAAATTGTAGGGGTTCTTTGATGAATCTATCTCAGCCTTTGAGGCCAACACCTTCACCAGCTCA
This sequence comes from Thuja plicata, assembly GCA_018584345.1. Taxonomy (NCBI): domain Eukaryota; kingdom Viridiplantae; phylum Streptophyta; class Pinopsida; order Cupressales; family Cupressaceae; genus Thuja; species Thuja plicata. Next base: position 399,252 of record MU227937.1, on the reverse strand, counting down.
CGCACTCTGAACCGCCTCACAATAGGTGTATAATAATCATGCTCAAGGCCATTATTAGGAATGGTTCATTCAATCTAAGGACTATTTTTTCCATTATGAGGTTCATTTAACTTGTCAACCTAGGGACGTATACTTGAAATGGTCAGAATGGTATGTGCACTAGGTTCCTTAAGGAGTCATTCTTCTTATGCTGCAGGAAGGTAAAAATGCATAAAAGAAACCTACACTAGCGCTGCAGGAAAAGAATACATTTATCTTCTTACTAGAATGAATGCTATAAATTGCAACTCTACTGAAACCTAAGATTTCAACCTAAAACATCCATTATAACTATTCTTGTAGATGCTGCAGGAACACTCACAAGTTGCGATGCTACAGGAAGAAATTGTAACTTCTATCTGAAATACTGGAAATGCTTGGAAATGTTGGAAATGAAATCTATTCTATTCTAACCTATTCCACCGCCCAAGTGAGCCCCCTTGGTCATTTTCTACTAAACTATGAACATAGAATGTAAACCAAGAACTATTTCATTGCATTTCAAAAACTCATTACATAAAAACAAGACATAGAACTTGAAATAGATTACTGTGAAAATACAACAGTGTTCTTCCAAAACCTTTTCTCTGATTTCTATCTAACTTCAAACTATCAGTCCAATCCCTATATATAGAGGATTGAACATTATTACAAAATAGAAAGGAAAACCATCTTGCTGAAAACATGCCGGAGAAGAATATGGAAATACAACAACCCGTGGTGTGGGTAATGAAACTTGGATGACCAATTCAAAATACTAAGTGTAGAGGGAATATAGGTGCACTACATCCCTATGTCCTAGAATAATGGCTCCATTGTAGCAGCCATGTTTTCCTGGTGCTATAATGATCACTCCACCATAGCTGGTCTTCAATGGTCTTCTTTGAATAATATGGACCACTCTCCAGTCGCTTCTCTCCTGCCAAGTTAGTTATGACGTGGAAATATTTATGCAACAAGCTTAATCAAATTAAATATCTAGATGTTAGAACATATATTCTGATGGTTTTATGAAATACTGCATTATATGTATAATATTAGAAAAGTATGTCAAAAACATCTACCCATGGTTTAACAGTTTTATCTAGACTTTTATCACAAGTTTTGACTAGCTAGGCTCTCGAATGTTTTAACAAAAACTAGAACAGAGTATTAAAATTATACAAAACAAAGGCAATAATTTATCCTTATCATCTACCCCTTGGTTAATAAAATTCTTGTCTTCAAGCATTGCACCTTCTAGCAATGGAATTTTAGTCACCAACTTCAGTTCTTCCTCTCCTCTGGCTCTTAAAGGAGTAGTAGAATCCCCTTGTTCTTTCCCAAACTTCCCTTTTGTGATCTTCCTGCATCCTATCAAGTCTGGTAGCATTGATATCATACAAGGGCCATAGGAGCATGGGCGGTTGCATTGTGAGTGGATACCAGAGCTCCTACATGATTTGCCTACCCAGTGCTATGTACTTTGGTGCCCAGTGTATAGCTACTTCAAGGTTAATGGGGCTATGTGGTTCTGATATTTTAAAGACCTCTGATAATCTGCCCCATCTACTTTTTGCACCGGTCAGGGCTCTTTGGAAGACAAAGTAGGACATTCTATCATATTCTGCATAAACTTCTGCTCTGATTTTAAAATTTTTATCCCTTATTTCCTTCTTAAAATTCCCATATGTTATTCTAAACCAATCCCTCAGGAATACTTCTGGCTGACTTCTTTCTGCTCTTAATGGTAAGGGTTCTGTCTTCTCAACATCTCTGTAATTCCCCAACTACCTATCATAGTTGGATTCATTATGCATCCATGACATCAAAGCCCTTAGGTGTATATCCCTGATGTAAGGTAGGGGATTCCATCCAGTCTCTATGGGGATGATGAAATTATGCACATATAACTCACAGAGTAGGTTTTGTTTCCAAGATGGAAGTGTTTGGTATAACCCATAGAATTTCTGGGCTGATTTGAACTCTGTATTTATATCCTTGAGGGTCATCATCAATTGGAATAGAAGGAATTGTACTTTGAGATAGATAGTATAGACCCTAGGTGGAGGTCTACAAGCAATGACCTGGTCAGTTAGTTTAAGAGCATCGTCCATTCTCTATTTCTATTTTTTCAACTGATCTTTCAAGTCTACAATTTCCTCTCTTTGTTCCGTTATTTCTTTCTGCAGTTTCTTCTTTTCTTCCCCCCATAGAGTGGTTGTCATTACGTGATTATTATATAAGTGGAAGATAAGTGTTTGTAGGGTAATTGAATCACTGTTTCCATCTTGATCATCCTTCTTTCTCTACTCTCTATATGACTGCTCTAGGAAGTTTATCAACCAAGTTCGTTTGTAGGGAACTAAAGCATTTCTTGCACAAGCCAGCTAGTGAGCTATAAAGGTTTCTTCCTCCCTAGTTGGAACATCCTAATGGGTGATTCCTAGGTCATTCTGACATATGTTTGGTTCATCACCACATTCCTCTTCCAGATTTTGAGGAATGTCAGGCATCTCAGGCTTATTAGGAGAGTCATGGGGAACAACATGGATAGGAGTTTCCTCTCTAAATTGCTTGGGAGAAGAGGGCTACTTTTGGTGGACACTTTAGGAATCTTCCCTCTCATCCTAGGGCTTCTTCTTATAGGGATTTCCTCAATTTTTATGGCCTTTTTCTTACTATCCCTTTTTGTCATCTCTGCTATAGGAGTAGTGGCTGCAAGAGTAGTGGCTGCAAGAACTGATTTCATTTTGTTCTTTCTTGAAACTTGAGGTTTTCGAGGTTCACCTGTAGGAACCAAAGTTTCTCCTTCCAACTTATGTTTTCCTTTTATTCTAGCAGAAGAAGGTATCTTTCTCATGTGAGTGGTTAAAGGCACCTTTTCTTGTAAATTTTGAGGTTCTACCCCTTGGGTATTTTCTCGGCAACTGAATCAGGGGAGACTGCATTATCTTGGTTATCTTGCACATTAGGGGCAATTTGGGGCTGAAGGGTTTTATGATGGATGAACTTTTCCCATGTCATAGGGGAGGCAACCCTAAGAGATCTTTCTATGAGTAATTTAATCAGGGCATGGTGAGTCATAGAGTTGTCTTTCCCTTTTTGTGTTTCTTCGACACTAATGCACAGCATATTAAACAGAAAATTGGGTGCATTCACTGGAATATTATGTCATATATAAATAAGTAGCTTAAAATGATGTGCATGTAAATTAGAGAATCATCCCTCATAGGTGAAATACCTTATAATATACATAGCCAACTCCTGGTATGGTGGAGGAATGGACATCCTTTTGCATCCTTGCTTAGTGATTTCCAATGGAGGGTCTCTTGGTAGGGTGAATTGAGCCCTGGCTAACCTGGCATCATGGGCATTGGGATAATGTTCCCCTACTGCTGGAAAACCAGTCACTTCCACTATTTGATCCTCTGTTTCAACAACTGGCAATCCCCATACCATTGCATGGCCCTCATCAAATGTGTTCGAAAATTCTGCTGCTGCTTCATCATCAAACTCCGTCAATTTTAAGAAATACCCCAGCCATCCACAGGTATTAAATCTTCTTACAACCTCTACATCGGCTAGAAAAATATTATGAACTACTGGTTCATGCCGCTGCAATTGACCTCCCATTTTCTTTACCTAATTGAACCTTTTCTTTGTTTAACCTTTGCTCTACTTAACCTCTACTCTGCTTCTTTTTAAATTTTAGACTACTTTCTGTAAACCCACAGACCCTCTTTCAAACTCTTCTGGTTTCTTGATATGGACAATAATAGTGTATTTTAATAGAATGAATCATAAATGTTCATGCGAGAGTGGGTTTTAATACTGGGTCACATCTAGTCTGACAGTTAGGGGTTTATTCAGACTAAAGGTACGACAATTTGACACTTGTGTGATGCAGCAGCTAGATTTTAATTAAGACAATGTTGAAGTACAAATTTGGGGATCTTTTAATGAGTAAATAGAAATGACACTTTTGGAAATTGGCACACTTTCCTGCCCCCTACAAAATATTGACAAGTGTCCTCACTTGTCAGACTTGGCAGAAGGTACAAAACTATATTGAAGGCGGCAACGATACATTTATTGCAGTATTCGATATAACCAACTAAATACATGCGCTAAAAATGGAAATAAACTTGAAAAACTCATACCTAGTAATTGATCATTGCACGTGGCAGGAAAGATTGGCGAGAGTGGAATGACAGTGTCAGCATTCGCATGCATCAGCACACTATCTCTTTATTGAAAGCATAGAAATATGATGACATGGAATGTGGGTGGATGGAAGATTAAGAAATGAAGTGGGTTGAGAAAGAGGAATATATAAAGTGAATGAGGAATTTTAAACTTTATGTGATCATAAATTTTTTATTATGGTCATGCTTCAAAGGAATTTTCATTGAAGAGTTGCAGGAAGAAGGTTGACACCCTCTATTGCAGGAAGTATTACATGTTGATCCTTTAAAACTGGCTAATTGAACTTCTGTAGGAAGTCTTCTTTCATCTGTGGCTGGTGGTACAACCTTAGTCTATGGCCATTGACTAATAGCTTGAATTGAATAGGGTCAATTGTGGTCAATTGGACTGCTCCATTTGTAAATACATGGTTGATTTCATAGGGACCTAGCCATCATGTCTGCAGCTTGCCTGGTATCTCCTGGAATTTGGAATCATATAACAATGCACAATCTCCAACTGTGAACTGTTTATTCTTGATATGGGAGTCATGCCACTATTTTCTTTGCTTTTGGACAATTTCTGTGCACTGCAGGGCAAACTTGCACATTTCATCCAAAGAGTTGAGATACAGCAATCGCTCATTTTGTGCTGCTAGAAGATCAATGTTTAACTCCAATGTTGTTCTTAATGTTTTGTGTTCAAACTCAATCGGTAACATTGTTGTTTTTCCATATAACAATTCAAATGGTGTGAACCATGTGGTAGTCCTCCATGTTGTTCTATATGCCGAGACAACTTCTGATAGTCTGCTGCGCCAATCTCAGTGATGCAAATGAACTATCTTTGTTAAAATTGCTTCTATTTCCTGATTTGTTACTTCTGGTTGTCCATTGGCTTGGGGGTGATAAGGGCTTGACTTTTGATGTCTGATATTATATTCCTTCATGAGCTCTGTTATCAAATTGGAGGTGAACTGTGTACCTTGATCAATAACAAGTTCTCTTGGCACGCCATATCTAGTTTTCTTCATACAGAAATTCAGTAACTTTATGATCTCTTGCATGCTTCATTGCTCTGACTTCGACCCATTTGGTTAGGTAATCTATGCATACCAATATGTTTGATTTCTCATTAGATGGAGGATCTATTGGACCAATAATGTCCATGCCCCATTTATCAAATGGTGTTACCACCACCGGTGGATTTAAGGGCATTTCATCTAATCTTGTTGGTCGACCCATTCTCTGGCATTTGTCACACTTTCTTGTATAGCTTGTTGCATCTTTGTGTAGGCCAATAGTAGCCAGTTGTTAAAATCTTTTGTGTTGTTCATTTGGCTGCAAAGTTCCCTCCACATGGTTCATTGTGACATGCATGAAGAATTTCATATGTCTCATCTTCTCTTACACATCTTCTCATGACTTGGTCAGGTCTAGTGTAAAATAATATGCTATCAATCCAAGAGAAATGGAAGCTTTTCTCCACAAGAAGCTTCTTTTCCTTATAAGAGAAATGTGTGGGCATTTTATTATTTGCTAGGTAGTTATCTATATCTACATACCATGGACTCTGGAAAGAAATATGAAACAAATGTTCATCTGGAAATGTATCATCTATCAAAGTAGTATCTTCTTTAGCATGATGAAGTTTGGATAGATTATCTGCTACCATGTTTTCTTTCCCTGGCTTGTCAATGATTGTTATGTCAAATTCCAGCAATAGAAGAAGCCATCTTGCTAACCTGCCTATTATGGCAGGTTTGTTCATGAGATACTTAATTGCTGCATGGTCAGTATGAACATAGATAGGATAACCAGTTACATAATGGTGGAATTTGTTCAA
>MU227937.1:375300-393101 GCA_018584345.1 Thuja plicata | reverse complement strand
CTTGTCTTCATTGTGAATCTCTCGTTGTGTGGTTTATTGGCAAGGTCATGAGTTCATAGCTCTAGCTGAGAGCAAATTTACAAATCTTGCAACTCCATACATAGAGAGCTATGGATCGATTTGTGAGAGCTCATTCTTGAGTTTCCTTGCATGTAAGGATTCATAGAAGTGCACCTTTTTGTGTGTACACAACATAGTCTAAAGCATCTATATGGATGTGAAATGGAAATGTCCAGTAAGGACCCCTAAGTACTAGTGCAGTTGTCAAAAGTGACTTTAGCTGCAGGAAGGACTCATCACATTCTTTTGTCCAAGCAAATTCAGCTTCTTTGGTAAGTAAGTTGTACAGAGGACTAGCTATTTGACTAAAGTTCTGGATAAACCTCCTACAATAACTAGCATGACCTACGAAAGATCTAACTTCTTTTTTCTTAGTAGGAATAGGGAGTGTGAAAATTACCTCTATCTTCGCAGGGTCTACCTATATTCCAGTTTTAGAGATAAAATGTCCCAACACCACTCCTTCCTGCATCATCAGAAAGCACTTTTCACTGTTGAGAGATAGGTTATGCTCCTTGCATCTGATCAGTACTTTCTCCAAATTCTTCAAAGCTTCATCAAATGTGACACCGAATGTTGTGAAGTCATCTATGTATATTTCCATACAATCATGTGATATGTCAGCAAAGATGTTGATCACAGCTCTCTAAAAGGTAGCAGGTGCATTGCATAATCCAAATGGTAATATTGAATATGAATATGTGCCCCAAGGACATGTGAACGTAGTCTTTTCTTGATCTTCAGGGGTAATGCTTATCTAATTGTAACCACTGTATCCATCTAGGAAGGAGAAATATTTCCTTCCAGCCAAATTATCCAAGACCTGGTCAATAAAAGGAAAAGGAAAGTGGTCATTTTTGTAACATTATTTAATTCTCTCTAATCCACACATATCTGCCACTTACCTCCTTTCTTAGGTACAATTACCAATGGTGATACCCACTTGTTGTCAGAGATTGGGTAGATGAATCCAGAATCCAACAGCTTCTGTAACTCTATTTTAACTATTTATCTTAGTGTTGGATTTATTCTCCTCTGTGGTTGTCGAAGTGGCAAACTTCCATCATTGATGTAGATTTTGTGGGTGCAAATTTTTGGGTTTATTCCCTCCATATCTCTGTAACCCCATGCAAAGGATTTTTCATGTTGACTGAGGAGCTTTTTTAACAATGCCAATTGTGATTGGGACAGCTTGTTGTTTACATAGAGGCTTTGTCCTGAGGACAATTCTACTGTTGTTGTTAGCTCTACCATTAACACTTCATAAATCAAACTTCTAAATATTTCATTTCCCAGTAATTGATTAATCATTTTAGGGTTTGCTAGAGGCATACAATCCTCATAGGTACATAGCTATAAAATAGAACTTTCTAAAACATCCTTAGCCACAACACATTCATTGGTTAGAATGCTCAGTATCACATCATCTTCTTCTTGGATCATTAGAAAATATTTCCTATGCAACATCATGAGCTAGGCTATTGAATTAAGCTCCTCCTCCTCTTCGTCTCCTAGGTCTGGCCAAATAGGTTCTCCCACGTCTGGCTGGGGTTGGGCAAGAGGATATAGGGATAGTTTCCTTATGGCTTGTCCATTTGAAATTGTCATACTGCCTGATGTGCAATTAATTTTGGCATTAGTAATGGCTAACCAAGGTCTTCCCAAGATTACAGGATAGCCAACAAAGTTTACTTTAGGTGATAGGATGAGAAAATCAGCAGGATACTCCCATGAATCTAAGGTTACTATCACATCTTCTATGAGGCCCTCTAGAGTAACAGTTGAACTATCTACAAGTTGTAACACTATGGATATTGTTCTTAAGCCTTATATGCTTAGCCTATGCATTGTATCTTTCGTCATAACATTTATTTCTGCTCCCAAATCAACTAGAGTATTTTTCACAGTCTATCCATTTATTATCAGGTCGACTACTCGACTACCAGGATCTGAATACTTAGGTATTACCACCTTTCCTAACATGATATCTGTTAATTGGCCTACAACATGTACTATCTTAGGGTCTTTATTCTTTCTCCTTGGCTTCTTAAGGCATGCTTCCTTAATAGCCTTTCCATAAATAGGTATATCTTTGATAGCTTAAAATAGTGGAATTTGAATATTCATATTTTTTAGCTACTCAATAATATCAAATGTTTCTTCCTCCTGGGGTATAGGATTTTCTCTATTTAACCTCTATGGAAAGGGTGGATTTGAAGTGTGGATAGTAGTTCTATTGGGTATATTAGTAGGCTTGCTGGTATTTGGCAATGTGGCTTCTGAAAGCAGTGCTACAGGAGTGTCTACAACTTCCGTAATTATAGGATATTCAGGTGTGGGCAGGGTGGTACCAGACCTTAAAAGAATATCAACTATTTCTACTAAATAACTAGGGCACTGCTGAGTGTTAGTAGTGTACACTTGCTATTGCTACTATTTATTGTTTGGATTTGGCTGTGGTTGACTAGGCAATTAGGTAGGCTTTGGATTAGCATTAGTTGTTGTAGGAGGTGGCATTATTGTAGGTGGTTGCACTGGAGGTGGTAATTATGGACTGCCAAAATTTTGGTTAGGCCATTGTGGAGGCCCCCTCTATTGGTTAGTTTACTGCCAATTTCCTTGCGGTGGTTGCCATTGATTCTGCTAATTAGGCCACTGATTATTTTGCTGATTTGGCCATTGATTATTTTGCAGAATTTGCCATTGGTTATTTTGCTGGTTTGGCCATGGGTTATTTTGTTGGTTTGGCCATGGGTTATTCTGCTGGTTTGGCCATGAGGGTTGAGATTACTGAGAAGTGTTCTGATAATTTTGGTTTTGCCATTGATTATTATTAAAATTTGAAAACTGTAGAGGATCTTTTGGCATACCTTTTCATGAAGCCCATGGTCACCGTTGAGTGACGAAGAACACTTGATCATTGTCTCCTTCTATCTTCATGTAGTCAGTTGGCAAATGTTGGTTTTCCAGATTGGCTACCAGCTTACATCTGCAGTCTTGCTTCTATTTACGGCAGTGTGGAAAGTACTCAGCCAATTGTGTTTCAGCTTCTGCATGCTTCTTCTTGGCAGTCATTGTGTCAAGATGTGTAGCTACATCATTTGTAATATCTTGCTTGAAATCCATGAGCAAATTGGATATCTCCAACTTTGAGATGCCTTAACCAATCCCTTTTATGACTATGGTTCGGTATCCTCTGCCTTTCTTCACAGTTGACCTTGAGTAGTTTTGATAGATTTTCTTGAGGTCATCCCAAGAAGATTGGGATATGTCTCCACCAACCATCAAATCTAATGCTTCCAGATAGTTTTCATTTACCCCTCTCAAAAAGACTAGCTTCTATGATTCCTCTGCTAGTACATGCTAGGGATTCTTCTACATTGTGTACAAAAATCATGAAACATAATCCTCCAATGTTTCATCTTCCTTTTGAGACATCCTACAGATATCATCTCCTTTTGGGTCACTACCTTTGCAATAATCTTTAGATTTTTGCAGAAACAATGTCTGCATCTCATCCCAGGTACCTACTACATTGGCTCCTAAGCCCATGAACCATCATAATACTGAATCTTTAAGTGTTGCAGGAAACAACTTGAGCTTATGGGCATCAATATTATAGTCAAAACTTTGACACAGTATGTCACACTCAACCAAGAAAGTGTCAAGATCCTCAGTTATAAGACCATAAAACTTTGGAAGAGAAGCTGAGGGTATATTCTTGGGATTAGCATTGTTTATAAGGCTTGGGAGAGGAAATGGGAAAGTAGGATGTGCCATTTCTAGAGGTATTTGATTGTGGGGTTGCTGCTAGAAAGGGGTATTGGCTACTAGATTGTTAACGTTAGGTGGATTTGGGCCAGAATTATCTAGAAAGATGGCCAAGATTTCTGCAAAAGGTCAGAAGCCACTTATGTCAAATGGTTCTACTCTGGAGGAAGATGCTGTAGGAAAGTTAGGGCTTGCATCCTCAAAGGGTAACTCAACTTCTTCAACTTCCTCATTCAAATTAGTAGGCTCTGCTAGGAGAAATCTTCCATATTCATCTTGTCGCCTTTCTCTTCAATGCATGCAATTGAATTATTCACGCTTCTTAAGCAATTTTTAGAGATATAAATCTAAAAAATAATCTAGGAATGAAAAATGACTGAAAAATGTTCCTACCTTGACACCATCCCTGGCAGCGGCGCCAAAAATGAACTGCCTCACAATAGGTGTATAATAATCATGCTCAAGGCTTTTCTTAGGAATGGTTCATTCAATCTAAGGACTATTTTTTCCATTATGAGACTGTGCATTTAACTTGTCAACCCAGGGATGTATACTTGAAATGGTCGGCATGGTATGTGCACTAGGTTCCTTAAGGAGTCATTCTGCTTATGTTGTAGGAAGGTAAAAATGCATAAAAGAAACCTATAGTAGCGCTGCAGGAAAATAATACATTTATCTTCTTACTGGAATGAATGCTAGAAATTGCAACTCTACTGAAACCTAAGATTTCAACCTAAAACATCCATTATAACTATTCTTGCAGATGCTGCATGAACACTCACAAGTTGTGATGCTGCAGGAAGAAATTGTAACTTCTATCTGAAATACTAAAAATGCTTGGAAATTATGGAAATGAAATCTATTCTATTATAACCTATTCACCCTCCCAAGTGGGCCCCCTTGGTTATTTTCTACTAAACTATAAACATAGAATGTAAACCAAGAACTATTTCATTGCGTTTCAAAAACTCATTACATAAAAATAAGACATGGAACTTGAAATAGATTGCTGTGAAAATACAACAGTGTTCTTCCAAAACCTTTTCTCTGATTTCTATCTAACTTCAAACTATTGGTCCAATCCCTATATATAGAGGATCGAACATTATTACAAAACAAAAAGGAGAACCATCTTGCTAAAAACATGCTGGAGAAGAATATGGAAATACAATAGCCCGCGGTGTGGGTAATGAAACTCAGATGACCAATTCAATGTACTAAGTGTAGAGGGAATATAGGCGCACTACATCCCCACATCCTAGAATAATGGCTCCATTGTAGCAGCCATGTTTTCCTGGTGCTATAATGATCACTCCACCATAGCTGATCTTCAACAGTCTTCTTTGAATATTGTCAACCACTCTCCAGCCGCTTCTCTCCTGCCAAGTTAGTTATGACGTGGAAATATTCATGCAACAAACTTAATCAAATTAAATATCTATATGTTAGAACATATATTCTGATGGTTTTATGAAATACTACATTATATGTATAATATTAGCAAAGTATGTCAAAAACATCTACCCATGGTTTAACAGTTTTATTTGGACTTTTATGACAAGTTTTGAATAGCTAGGCTCTCAAATGTTTTAACAAAAACAAGAACAAAGTATTAAAATTATACAAAACAAAGGCAATAATTTAGCCTTATCACACTCCTTACAACACTCAGAGTTAGGCTAGTAAAGGGCTAGTCTATATGCCAATGCCTCCCAAGAATACCCCACCCCCAGATAACACAACTGATTGCTCCTTCCAACCAAAAGGATTTGGCTCTAACCAAGCTAAGGATCTGGCTGAGGGAAGTCAACTTTACCTGGGGGGAAGGTTTGACATCACCAAGGTGTTAGAGAAAACCACCACCTCCATGACATTGCTAGAGTTTTTAATGAATTTTCTTGAGCAGAGGAAGTCCCTTCTGAAGCTCTTGGGAAACCTTGAAGCCATCAGCCGTCCACCCAAGACTTTTACCTTTGATGATTCCAACACTACTATCTTCTGGGGAAACATAGAGGATTATCCCTTCTTACTAGGCTTAAACATATAGGGGAAGAACCTATACAACTTCCTGGAAGATTCTGGTGCTTCAGGCAATGTTATGCCCTTATCTATATGCCAAAAGCTCAGAATCTATCCCACTCCATCCAAAGGTGCGGTAGTCCAACTGGACAAAAGTACAGTAAAAATGGTAGGTGAGCTGAAAAACATCTAGAATTATCTCATCCAAGACCCCTGGATATCGAGCATAACAAACATCTAAGTGGTGGACATCCCCAATATGTATGGGATGTTATTAAGTCAGAATTGGTCTAAGGCCCTTAACAGGTATTTCTCTATCAACTTCTCCCACTTGTGGCTCCCCTAGGAGGGGCAGTCAAAACAAATCTAGGTAGAGAGTGAACCTAGGATGAAGTAGACCCTCACCAAAGTTTGGAGGGTAAATGAAGTCCTCTTCTCTAAATCTTCCCCTGGGGTGTACCTGTGTGTGTGATTTTTGTACCTATTAAGAGAGACACAACACTTTGATAGGTCATTACATTAGTAGAAAACATGATTAGATGGGCATATAATGCAACTAAAATTGACCTATTTCTTTATAACTAAGAAGAGTATGATAAGTAACACAATAGCCCTCAGATTATGCTACTATCAGTGACATATAAAACTTAGCATGAAATATTTGAGTTTAAACAAGAGAGATATCTCCTAAACAAGAATTCTATCTCTAAAAAGCATATGAATATGAAATCTAAAATATGATATCAGTCTAGGTTTATTCTAATAACATAAAAATGTAATTTTATTCTAACAAAATGAAGGCTCATTTGTGCTCAAAAACCCCTTCTATTTAGAGAAGAATGAGGAGAGAGATGGGGGACAAGGTGCATTAATGGAGTTGAAAAACTCATTAATGGTGTGTAAGAATAAATAAATGCCAAAGGCATTCAATAGGCATGGTGGAGACATGGGTTTAAGGAATCTAGATTAATGAGTCATTAATGAGATCCTTAAAGAAGCATGGGAAGGGTGTAAGAGGGAGGTTTGAGAAAGTGGACTTGAGGAAAGGAATCTTGAGATTCCTTGACTTTCTCAAGTGGGTGGAGTCCTTAATCACTCCCTATTGGAATGTGACAACATTAGGAGGTGGGTTAGGATTAGATTTAGGATTAGAATTATATTAGGATGTGGTGAATGGGTTGAGATAGGTTCAAACCCAGCATCAAAGTGGTTGAAGTGGGTTAGGTTAGGGGTTTAGAGGAATGTTAATGAAATGAATTAAACTTATTTAATTCATTCATAAATAATATATTAATTATTTAAACAAGTAATTTATTTTTAATAATAAATAGGACTATAGCAAATTTAATTAAATTAGTTTGGCTAGGGGAGTGGATTCATTTTGCAAGTGAGAAATCATTTTAGCCATGTATTTGATTGATTTTGATTTTGGCTGAAAGTAATTAACTTAGTGATTTGATCACTTTAGGAGATTAAATTGATTTTAAAAGAATTATGTCAAGCAGTAATAGGGTCTTTTGAATATAATTGGGGGTATGATAACACTTAGGGAAAATAGGGTCTATAGTCTGAGCAGACCAAATCTAGGTGGTTACATTTTACCCTCTTTGAATTGATGTGTGAGCAGCGCATTGATTCAAAGAAAGTTTTTGATTTTGACATCAGAAAGATTAAGAATTTCGCTCATGATTGAATGAAATGCCTGATGAGATCAGTCTCACACTTGATCGAACTAAAACTGATAGAATTGACTCTAAATTTGGTTGTCGTCCAAAGGTCAATAAAATACTTTTAAAGATACTGATTCTAAACTTGGTTGTCGTCCAAAGATTGATAATACTAATTCTAAACTTGGTTGTCATCTAAAAGCCAGTATGAAGTTGCCAGGAACTTAATAAGAAACTTTTAAAATGAGGAAAAAAAAGATACCCATCTTATGAGAACCAAAGCTTTCTATCCAATAGTTCTGGGTTAGTCAAGGAAATTGTCATGCCCCTAGTTTATTTGATAATGAAGTCATTTTTTATGGTTTTTTTAGCAAAATTTTGATTGATGATAGTGTGATCATGCCCCCTCGAGAATGAAATTGAAGGAAAAGAATAAAATCCCTCTATTGAAAGAATGTATCACTTGCATGGAATGGGTAGAATGAGAAAGAACGAAGTAAAAGAAGTGAAAAAGAGGGCGTGTTAAGAATGAACACATGAGAACCAAGTTAATTACTTGAAAATGTGAGTTATATTTCATTCCCGATAGATCAAATATTTTTGGAATCATGGATTATGTTATTAACTTAGATTTTGAAGAAAAAAGAAATCATTTTGACCCAAAATTCCTTATGCTTTTACTTCTTTTACAAATGCATCAGACAATCTTTAAATGCAGCTATATGCAGAATCTTAGGACTTGTCACTGATTTGCTGATATTATAGCTTTTTTTATCATCATTGGACACTTTTTGGAAGGGATACCACCTGAGAGTACAACCATCACTAATTTCCATTGATATTATGAAAGTATGAATACTATGTTTTATTGAAATGTCAGAAATAGACTTAGGCATCAAGGCATAGAAGCCAGGACGACAAGATAGTCACCTTTATTTTAATATATCACTTTCTATGTAAGGCAAGATATTGGACCTGCCATGACCTTGAAAATTCATATCCTTGGGTACAGTATGCTTCGTATAACTTAGTGAGAATTTGAGTCTAGAAAACAAACAAGGAAATTGAGTCAACCTTATCGTAGTTTACACATAATGAAGATTGAGATATATGCGGCTATCCACCCATAGTGGTAGCTCTTGCCATAAACATCCAAGGTAGGTAAAATTTATAGGATCATTTGGAAGATTCACCATATGCAGAAAACCAAGAAAATTTTATGCCCCCTATCCTTACAACTCTTTGTCTTTCTGCAGACGTCATGGAGTAACTCAAAAGGCACAACAACATCAATTGTGAATCAATCAAATAAAATTTATAACTGCTTAGATTCCACTAGTTAAAACATCATCAGGACATAAAAGATTCATAATAAAACCAAGATCAAACTATGTTTAGGTAGTATTAAGAAATACCATTGATTCATTTGTCAAGCGTAGTAAAGATTCATCAAACAAAAGTTGAAATTTGAGTAATATGTGTTCCTTGTCTGTATAGAATCATTCTCCCTGTGGGAAATACAATGTAGGTCTTAGGAACACCTTTCATGTTAGTGAAATTTTTGTGCCATCCTTGTTTCGTGAAAGTGTCATCGTGGTGCAAGTATCGAGAAACATCATATCGCGAGACAAACCAGCGTATGACGACCTAGCAGACGTAACCTATCAGACTGGAAAATATGTCCTCAGTGCAGATTGACTTGATCCTAAGACAGAAATACAGACAAATCCCCCTAAAATGGTCGCCTAGACTATGGGCCCCCATTCTTCAATTTATCAAATGATAGAATTAATTTGTCAATTTTCTGAACCAATGCTTTGCAACATTTTAATTCAAATCAATTTCCTTGATCAAATCGCAATTAATTCAATTATTTCATTATTTCCTAAGGTTTGATCATTTCATCAATAATCTTATTTAATTAAAAGAAAACATCCCTTTTAATTAAATAAAATCATCTTATTTAATTAAAATAAATCTTTTAATTAAATGATCTTATCTTCTTTAATTAAAATCTGTCTTTTAATTAAATAATATTATCTTATTTAATTAAAAATCTCTATTTTAATTAAATAAAATAATCTTATTTGATTAAAAGAAAATCCTTCTTTAATTAAATAAAATCCCCACTTAAAGCTCTCTTTCTGATAAAAAAAAGGAAATAAATCAAATAAAAATAAATAAAAATTCTTTTTCTCTACATCTTCCTAATTGGTGGGTTTTTTTGCCTCTTAATCATAGCCCTTTGATCTTGCCTTTTGAATATTAAAAGAACATCGATCAACCAAGATTTAATCTCCATCATTGATTTATTTTCCTTTTTATTATCTCCTAATCTCCACCATCCATTGCTCTTTATAAGGAAGCCTCTCCTTCTCATTTGCAGAATCAAAAAACACACACATTCTTTAGTTCATTGTTATGCTACAGGATTGGAGAGCAATTTTGGAGGAGAATTTGAGAACTTTGGCTTGGATATTGCAACTTCTCTCTTCTTGTCTTCTTCATCTTGCATCCATGGCTATTCATGTAGGTTAGATTCATATTAGATTAAGTTCATTTTTTCTTCCATAGATTAAGCTTGAATATTTCCTTTCATAGATTAATCTTGCATTTTGTATTTCCTTTCATAGAATAATCATGCATTGTTATCATATAGATTAATTTCCTTTCTTGCATTGTTATCATATAGAATAGCTTTCATTTACATGCATACTTGATGATCATGGAGACTAGAGTTCTTGCTTTTCTTCTTTGAATCTCTCATTTTATGGTGTACTTACAAGGGCACAAACTAGGTCAATTAGAGGGCCTCGATTAAAAACCCTTGCACTCCATGAATAGAGATCTCTGAGTCACCATTTGAGACCTCATTCCTAAGTGTTCTTGGATATAATGACTCATAGAAGCGTGACACATTTTTAGCACACATATTTGGCACCCACCGTGGGACAGAACATCTATTTCTATCATCACATTTGAAAATTTCTTCTATCTTCGGTCTATTATTCTCTTAGGGTTTTTAAATCTCTCCTTTTGATCCAAATCTAATCCCACCATTGCATCTGGATTGTTGTTTCGGTTGACAACGACTATAAACTTGTCCATATTTGATGAAAGTCAAATCTGTGATAAATACTTTTGCCAAAGTAGGGGTTGTACAAAAATTGAGGCATATTTCAGATCATCTCTACATGGAACGCGATGCATATTTTAAAAAAAAAAAATTGAAAAATTCTGAAAAAAAAATTCAAAAATCTAAAATCAGATTTTTTTAGTATGTTAAATTTGATGGCCATATGACCACCAAAATCTGGGCCTTCTGTGATGGCCCCCAGCCCGTCAATTTTAATGCCATAGTATTCTAACATTAACATGGTTTGAAAATTCTTTGCCTTCACCATTGGAGTTTTTGAAATTGCAGTCTAACTTCAAGCGATCATATCTTGCTCATTTTAGGTCCAAATTGAGTGCAATTTTTTTTTTTGGTAAAATTGTCTGAAGATTTTAGGGTTGATCTTTGTTTCTAGATGTGAATCACAAATTTATCATAAATTTTAGGTTTTCATCACTGTACCTATCTAATCCTCTATTTTACAGCTTTCAAAGCCTCGTACGGGCTCATATGGTAATATTTTTTAGTAAATTATTTTTGAAAGTGCATGGTTTTTCATCTACTTTATGAATATGCAATCAGATTTCTAATTTTATGATTTTTCTAACACTAAAAAATCTTTGTCTTTGTTATTCTTGATGCTTATCTTTGATTACAGCCTAACAGTGGTTTGCAGGACTTTGAAAAAGAAGAATCAAACAAAGAATACCAATGAATCATCTTACAGGTTGCCTTGATCGATAGCGCGGTAAACATTGTACTTGCATTTTGTTTCATTTTATTAAAATAGGAACTCACATGCAAGAATTCTAAAATGAACTTCTATTTGGCATTTTTAGGAATGGAAATAATGTCAGGAAACTATACTCTCACCCTTTTGGGATGATCATAAATCCATAAACATTATTGTTATTTTCTTATGTGTTTGAAGTGTCTTTTAGATTGTAATCCTAAGAATTATATGAACGTATCCTCTCCCCTTGCCTTCATGGATCTTGGGTGTAAGAGAAACTCATATAATTATTTTAGCGCGGCTACCTCCCAAGTGCTTTAATAGATCCAGTGAGAGTGGATTACCCAACCGGTAACAGGCTAAAGCCAAGCCCTTCCAAACTAGTATATAAAAAATGTCATTGTGATTAGTCTCATAGTGGACGGGTGTGAATTCATTATGGCAACCAAAATCTCTTCTAGTACCCTAGTGGTGCGTTAAAGTCCCTACGTTGTTAAGGTGAAAACCATGCTTTAAAAGGATTGGGAGAGCCCCCTTAATTGAGAAAAATGACTTGATCACAACCACCTGAACGGATGCCTTGACTACAAACTTTGTTTTAGTGACCAAAAGCCCTCTATCTTTTGGCGTGAAAGGTCAGAGACCAACTAAGACATCCCACATTTTCATGGCTCTTAGTAGAGACAACAATCCTTTGGGAAGAAATTATCTTTGGATTCAAAGCTTGGTGTGCCTGAGAAGTGAGTGCACATGTAAGGAGGAGCCCATGCCTCCAAGATTCTAAGTTGTCCACTATGAGTAAGTGTGGTTGAACTTCGGTTCAAGTGGGAATTCAACAGATATTGTCTTGGCTTACCTAGGTTGTGATCTGACTGTTTCTTTTACAACAAACAATCTTCTTGATGTGTCTTGTGTGAGTGAAAGATCAAAACATACATGCAAACATTAAGATAAACACCAAAATGATCAACAAATCTGCATTCTTAAGTGTCAAACTGTCAACTTGCTCATTTTTTCTATCCCGTCATTTTTAGTCTTCCTGGGTTGACCTAAATTAGATTAGGTCACTTACCCCACTATTAGAACCTTGTTTACACTTTGGATTCTTGTGTTTTGACCTCTTGAACTAGTAATCTTTGGTTTCACAAGTGACATTATTTGGAGTTGGTGAGCTAGAAACTGTCCTTGTTGAGAAGATAAATCTTTAGATATGTTGATAACATACATGGAGAGTCTTAGTAATCTCTTGTCCATTCACTTCCATACAAAATTCAAATTCAATCAATATAACTTGGGTAAATCATCCTCCTAATCCATATGTGTTAGGGTATTCAACCGTTTATTGGGCACCTCTATGGAAGTGTTTGTTTATACCTCTTGCTAAATTCTATCTTAACACCTCTCTTTTGGACAAGTGAGTGATTTTACTATCCTAGTTTGGTACCAATGTTTCTTAGGGTCATCCTATCACCTAGTACATTTTCTTTCATGCCAGTTATAACAAGATATCAGGTAAATCAAGGAAAGCAACCTAAAGTTGTTTTTAACCAATTACCCTTAGTTCAAACTCGCCAAAAATGTAAGGTAAAAGCACCCATATTTGATCAATCACCTAGGAAAAATTTTGAAGTTTGGTTTGATTCCAAGAGTAACCTTAGTGAGTTGAGTACCCCCTTAGCATCATCTCATTTGGATATGGATATGAGTTACACATTGACTCAACGAGATAGGGAGGATTTGGATAAATGCCTTGATGATATATTTGAGAAACATAGAGATTCCATTCTAGTTGGTCATTCCTCTCATGGACATCGATCAGTCTCACCCCTTATCTCAACTAGATATATGGATGCACACCAAAGGGCTGAAAGCAATAAGCAATGAGCCTATCAAGAAGCACAATTGCATCATGACAACCAAAATGATGAGCCTTATCATACACGGGTGAACACAACATATACCAATGACTTGTTCAGACATTCAGGACCAAGTTCACCACCCAAAATTCCTGCAAGATACATGAGTGAAAGAATCAAGAGAATTTAGCATGAAAAGAAAGCCTTCCTAGATGGAAAAGCTAAAAAGGAAGAGCAATTTAGCCTCCTAGAGTTGGAGAGAAAAAAATTGTTGGAAATGGAAAGGAAGGCCTACCAAGAAGAGCAAGACAGACTCTTGGCCCAACAACATAATGATAAATTCAACAATATGCATGTTGGTAGTGGAAACAACTCTCCTCCATCCACCTCTCCTAAGACTCCCAAAAGTAGAAGATGTTCAAGAACACCTTCACGATCTCCTAGCCCTAGAGGAAGAAGGGCCTCAAGACATGATTTTTATAGGAGACAAACACCTCCTAGGAACTCAAGACAACCATCACAATGTGCTCATCATGGTTCACAATATGGGCGTAGTATTTCAAATTTTGACCTCACCTCCCAAGACTTCATGAAAATGAAACAAAAACCACTTTTCTAGTAATATGTAGAGAAATATTTAGAGAAAAACAAAGACAAGTTCCTAGAGAGTTTAATCAACAAGGGTGCTAGAGTCCCCTACAACTTTGATGTGGATAAGAAGATTAAGAAACAAGGCCCATCTCAAGAAGAGGAAATCAAACAACTTAAGAACATGATGGAGAAGATGTTAGCACCCAAGAATTCATTCTCACTAGATTCAATTTTTCCTAATCCTTATGAAAAAATTATTAACATGAAAGAGTTCCCTAGAAAGGTTGAGATCCCTCAATATGAAAAATATGATGGGAATGGAGATCCACATGATCATGTGCGCTAGTTTTATACCACAAGTTTTTAGTTCCATCAAGATGACTCATACCTCATGAGATTATTCCCAAGGAGTCTTAAGGTTCAAGTGATGGAATGGTTCACCAACATAACTCCCCCCGTTAAGACTTTCAAAGAGCTTGTTCACAAATTTGTTCAACACTTTGCATATAATCTTTCAAGAACAATCACCATGTTGGACTTATGCAATTTAAAGCAAAATCAACGGGAATCCTTTGTTACTTTCTTGCAAAAGTGGAGATGAAAATTCTCTCGCTGCTCTAGAACCATTCCTAAAAATGAAAATATTGATATCCTTGTTAGCAACTTGGTTCCCAAAATGCGGTATGAAGTTAGGAAGATGGTTTTTGATTCCTTTGACACCATGGTTGAAACCACATGTAGGATTGAAGGTGTTTTAAAAGAACAAGGAATTTTGACCAAACATGGAAACAACAACAACAACAACAACAATGGTCAAAATAACAACCCTAACAAGGATAAAGGGAAGAACTCACATTGGAATAGGAACAAATAAGTGGTTAATGATCAGGTTGTGGACTCCTCTCAACCCAAAGATCAAGCAGTTCTCCACTTGTCTAGTGTTGTTCAAGGCATGAAACTCAATTCATCTATTCAACAAGAGAACAAGCCAAGATACCAAGATAGACCAAAGAAAGAGAGAATTAGCATAGAAGACTTTATTTTTCTTTACTAGTGTCTTGATTTTCCTCACAGACATATGTCTACCATTTTTTTAATAACTTTTGATATACTTAATAGAATTAAAAATAAATTACATATTATTGTTCTACACTTGATTTTATACACATTTTAAAAAAAAATCATTTTCAATTATTTTGATGCAAGTTATGCCCAGTGCACAAACATGTACCAAATTTTCAGGATGCGATCAGTTCAAAAAATCACAGAAAAATAAATACTCATAAGAAAATTACAAAAAAATACAAAAATTATAGATCTCACACTTACCTATCGTCCTACCAAATTTATTTAAAAAATATTGAAAATAACTATATCTTTTGTACCGCGCACGGAAACAACTATGTTATGTTTTTCCAAAAAAATTAGGAACATGTTTTTGTGCACACAAGGTTTGAACCACTTAATCTTATCGGTTTAGAAACTAGATTCAGAGTAAAACAATTT
Source organism: Thuja plicata (assembly GCA_018584345.1). Lineage (NCBI taxonomy): Eukaryota > Viridiplantae > Streptophyta > Pinopsida > Cupressales > Cupressaceae > Thuja > Thuja plicata. The sequence goes on along the minus strand of MU227937.1, from coordinate 377,783 downwards.
GATTTTTACACATCTTCTTATTTTGAGTGCATGACCCTCAAATGCCTATTCCAAGTTCAGGTTTACTCGATTTTGGAAAAAATGTATCCACTTATACCCCCTTTTTGGTCCACAACTTGGTGCACATACCCCTAACTGAAGCTCACAAAAACATAGTTTAGTGACACATCAACCAAGCTACAGTGCAGATCTAATAAGTTGATGCAGATTGTCAGAGCTTATTGCATATGAATCAGTACATCAGGTACACTACAATTTCATTTGATAGACTCTTTGGTATTTGGATGTCAAAGAGGGAGAGATTATTGATGTCATGCCAAATAAATTATTAAAGGAAAGATTATTGATGATAGAAGGAGAAATTTAATCAGAAATAAAGATTCATATAAGAGGGAGAAATCCGTATTTCAGAGATTGTGAAGATAGAGGGATTTTTCTAGATGAAAATCAGAATGAAGCTAAGGACATTAATAAAATGTTATTCCTTACTTCTGTTGCTCTAAAATTCTTTGTATTATGACATGTTTTGTTGCCATCAAAGCCAAAGAGGGAGATTGTTGTTTATAATTATTCAATTGTGTATTGTCATTGGTGTTACACAAATGTCTATACCTAAACTGAGCACAGTCAGTATATGCCAAGCTCTCTCAGGTATTGAAGAATACCAAAGTGATTTTCAGTTCTAACCAAGTTCACTCGGGCATTACAGTAATGGTCAGACATTGAAGGATTCCATTGTTAATCGAGTTAGATATTTAGTGTCAGCTGACTAACAGTAGTTTACACTTTATGTTTAATTGGTTTTATGCAGCTGACAAAATTAAGTTTTATTGTTAATCTGGAAGGTTATTCAAGCCAAATTAACAAGGCTTATCATATATATACAAGGTCAATTTTTGATTGAATGTGTGAGTTTTATGACATGAAGAGTGAAGGAGAAATTAGATGGGATTCTGATTAAGGATAGAATATCCAGACCAAGCTGCATATGAATATTTGATCAATGAGGATCCAGTTTAAGCTAGAGTAGAGATCTGAATCAGTAAAGATAGTTCCTTCTTAAAATAGGTCAATCTATTGTTACTTTCTAACAATTGTAGTAGTGATCTAAATCTCTTTATAGAGTAGACTTAAAAGTCTTTTGTAAATCCTCTCACAAGGTGACATTTCTACATTGAAGAGTTTGAAGACCTCTAATAAGGGCACTCCTTACTGGGTGATTAAATCCTCTAACAGGGTCACACCTAACAGTATATTTTTTTAACCTTTAATAAGGTTGGCTCCTAACAGGGCTCACTTTAGAAGAGTGAAAAACAGTAACTAGTTTCAATTGGTGGTTTTCCCAAATTGGGTTTTCATGTTAAATCTTGGTTTCATCTATGTACATGTTATCTTATTTATTTTTTATGCTTCTGCATTTAATCACTAAAGGATAATCACAGTTAATATCTTAAAGATTGCTTTGTCAACCGAGTAATAACAGAATATCTTTGTTGACCGACTCATAGTTAAAAGTTTGTTTAAGACACCTAAGGGACTTGGATTTGTTTTTGTGGTAACTGATTCACCCTGTTAGCACTGTATCAAATTTTTTTTGAATCCCTTGGTCTTGTCAGTTTCCCGGGCTTTCTTTTTTTTTTAAATCTTGGTTTTACCGCTCAAAATGAGTCAATCACTTTTTGAAGTCATATTTCATCTTTAGTCGCTTTGTCACATTGGTTTTATTATAAGGTTTTTAAGTTGTGCGAGTAGGCGACGAGCTGTTGATGAAAAGGTTAATCGCACAATCGCTAGCTGTTTGAGTCAAGTTTTAGTATGCCTGCGAGTGGGCGACGAGTAGCAAAATTATGTATCACGCAATCGCGATGAGCCCATGTTAAGTCATCATTGGTCTGCGAGTGAGAGGGTCTTATGTTTGCAGAGGTTAATCGCGAAGTCGCGGGCTATTTTTGAAGTTAACTTGAAGGTTAGCGAGTCAGCGACGAGCTAAGGTCATGTCTATCGCGCAGTCGCTAGAAATTTGTGCTGTATGTTTTATGTTCCGCGACCGAGCGAGTATTGTTGAAACTTAAGCGGTCGCATCAAGCTTATATCAATGTTTTGAGTTGCGCGAGAGCGCGACGAGGTCATGTCATGTAGTTGTCGCTTACTCGCATAGGTTTAACTCATCTTGTTTTTTGCAGAGCGAGTGCGCGACCAAGATATAAAACAAGGAGATGAGATCTGCATTGCCCAGTCGCACAAGTACTTATTAAGTTTTGTGATAGTTCACGACCGAGCGACTAAGAACCCATTTGAAAGCCTCGCTCAGTCGCTGAAGCTTTGAGGTGATGGGAAGTTAGCCCACGAGCATGCGATGAGCGGAAAATAGATGATGTCGCGCACTCGCTATTCAATGCAGATGATCAGAAAAGAGCTCGCGAGTGAGCGACAAGGGAAAAAGTGAAGCATTCGCGCACTCGCGATATGAAATGAAATGAAAG
>MU227937.1:353007-368210 GCA_018584345.1 Thuja plicata | reverse complement strand
CTTTCAGTTTGGTCTGTTTCAGTAAAAGTTACAGTGAACATCTCCTGTAATTCCACCAAAAGCAAGGTTGAATAATTTAGTGATTTCATTATTCAAAGTTGTTAAGGGTATTCCCGCCCGAGTTTGTAGAGCTCAAAGTGTAGAAGGTTTCAAAACCTTGTTTCTGTTATTCTACTCTATGCTGAGTCAGTGTTAGGGATAAATAGAGTGAACTCTCAGAGGGTATTTTCATATCAGCAAGAAAAGGGAACAACACACCCCTCCCCTCCTAGTTACTCAACTCATTTCCAACAAATACAAGTGTAAGAAATTAAAAGGATAATAGGTTCCATGATAGACATATTGAAAACTGGGGACAAGGATTATGAAAAAATTTGAAATGCACCATGACTAATGAACTATAAAAAATAAATTGTGAGTGAAACTTGATGTTTTGAAAAAGAATAAATATTATAAATGAGATCGTAAGTTAAAAGAAGTCACTAAATTTTAATATCTATATTGATTTTACTAAATATGGAACTATAAGGTAATTTTTTAATCTATGAACATCTCACTATTTCACAATGAACCTAAACTTGTAAATTATGGACCTATTTTAGGTCATACATTTGAACTAATTTTAATAAAATGTTGATGTAAAAGAAATAAATATTTTGTGTTTGATCTTATTAGGTATATTACATAATTTTACAATTATATCATATCTGGTGATCTTTCAAAACTATTGGAGACTTTGAAAATTGGGAGAATCACAATACCCAATGATGGACTAAGAAATGCACTCATGGATATGATAGCCTTCTTGAGGGAGTCAATAAGAAGACAAAAACATCTCAATGAGATCCTAGACAGATGAAAATAATAGAAGGATTAGATGCTCAATCACTTAACAAAATAAAGGATTAAGGAACATAATGGGAGTTCACATTGGTCTATCACAAGGCCAATGATGTTGAATTTATTTTTGAGGATCAAGCAATAAGAAATGAATATATCCAATTTGGTTGAGTCATTGAAGGAAGTAAGGTAGGATTAGATTGATGGTAGCTTGAAGATGGACATATTACTCAAGGAATACGTCGGTCTAAGGATAAGTTATCCATCCACTAAGGTTAATAGATCTTGAATATGTAAGACAACTAAGATGGTGGAGTGAGTCTTTTGTCCACAAAAGATTATAAATTTTAAAATTCTAATTATATCCATCTATCATAAATTAATCTTTAATTGGAAAAAGATATAAATATAAAAATCACAAAAATAATCAAACACATAAAAAATAGAGTTTATGTGGAAACCCTATTGAGGGAAAAATGACATAGATTATTACGGTTCATATAGATGAACATCTATAAGAGTGACTTGGGTTAAGGTGATTTTTAGAAGGATAAACAAACTACTAGAGGATCACTACCAAAGAGATCACTTTTAGATGTTTCACTACCCAAATGGATAAGGATAAGAGAAAATGGATCCAACATTGATGCACATTAGAAACAAAACCAAATTATCTAGAGATATCATTCGATTACTATTTTTGATAGATAACATCTGAATATATGCACTCTTGACAGCCAAACTTCATATAAAAGTTAAGGTATGCATGGAGATAGATCCTTTACCATCCATCCTTATCACGTAAGTACACACTTGCAAAAAACTATTACAATTGTACTATAATTAAAGGCTTTAGAAAATTATTTTAACCTTTATTTATACAAATCCATTATTTGTTAAGTCTCCCATTATAGGCCAGGCAAGTAGCCAAATTCAATTCAAGTAAGGTCAACACTAATCATTTCTATGGTGAGGAGGAATGAGAAGTGGACCTCAACATACTATATATAGGACTAAAATTTTCATAAAACAGCTTAGATTTTATCCTACATACACTGAGACAAATAATTGAAGTGTAACCACTCGAGGTCCAGAAAACCTAGAGTAGAAATACCACCAAACCTTCAATCATTTATCTAAAACCAAAACTCTTATGTAATCTAAATTGAATGAAGCTAACAAAATTTATAAATCAATTCAAAAAGGAAACCATTAAAATCATAATGTGAAGAAATGAAAAGCATATATTTCACACAAAAACCATTGTCATTGACAGACATATCCAAAATAGGTTTCAAATCCATTGTACTTTATTTATAATCATAAAACCTTGAATTCAATATATCCAAATAGTTCCAAACAACATACTAAAACCTTAGGAATAGATTCATAATATACACAATATGTGGAACAATATACTCAATACTAGTCTCACATAAAATAGTTACAAATAACAACAATTATAACAAGCTGAGTGGCTAGGGTTTCCACAGGTGTGGAAGAAGAGAGGAGTGGGTTATAACTGTGAAATGTCTTCTTGTTTCCCTAGTGAAATGTATTCTTGTTTCCCTTTGCTCCATTCTCTCTATTTGTGTCACCCTGTTAGGGGTAGAAGAAACAGTTTGGGGGAGGAAGAGATGCCCTGGTGTAAAAAAATATGAAAAAATAGAATGGGGTCTTCCTATGCTATGGTTGTAGAATGGAGGGACCCCATTTGGGAAGGTTGTTTCTCTTCTTGTGTCACTTGGTCGGCTTTAAATGAGGTTATTCATCCCATTTTTTTTGATGATTTTTCTTGCAGGATGGCCCCCTTTACTTCCTTTTCCCTCTATTCTATACTCCCACTGAGATGGATTATATCCCTATAGAGGTAGGTGATCATCATGTGGCCTCTTGGAGGTGGAGTCTCTCTTTATTTCATTTTTCTTCATCCTTTCTTCCTATTGAGGTGGAAGATTCTATTGAGGTGAAGGTTCAACCTATTGAAGTAGTCTGTGGCTTCTAGGAGGAGGTTGTTGGTGGTGGACAATGGTCTACTCCTTATTTCTGGCACATGATGGCTAAATGGAAATGGCAGGGGACCCCTTTAGCTTTGCAGTTGGAGTGGGTTGTTATGAGGTTCTTGTTTAGATCTGGAGGGTTTCCTCTTGTGTTGAACGGGATCAGATTTTCTTCTAAAGACGAGGAAGAGGGAGTCTTTTGGTTTCCTCTCATTTTTTATTTTTAGAGTTGTCTTCTCCTTGTAGCTAGTAGGTGCAGGTAGGTGGATGCTGATATTTTTCAAGGGCCCATCCTGGTTGCTAGGATTTTTTGGTTCTGGTTAAAGACAGGTTTTGTGGCAATGTTTCTCTTTGAGGTTGTTGGTTATGGGTTCCATGCCAAAACCCTGGTCTTCTGTCTGGGGAGTTTTAACACTCAAGTAAATTTAATGATGTAAGGCTTTGGCATGTTTCTTTGGCAACTAGGGTTTTTAATGTCTCATATTTTTTAGTTGTTGGAAGTTTGTTGTCTTTGGGATGTTGGTTTTAAAAGTATACTTTTTAGCAGCATTTCTTCTTGGTTGGGTTTTAGATTCCCTCTAAAATATGCTTGTACAGGGTTTTGGGGCCCCTTCAAAACCTATTTTTACCATAATAAAAAACAAGTTGACATAAATAAAAACCATAATAATTTATAAATCACTCGACAATCTTTATGTTCAATTATACAAAAATATCCCCCTTTTAATTAATGAAAACAAAAAACAAAAAAAGGAAAAAAAGGATTTTTATAACTCTTAACTTTCAACTAGAAAATCTCCTGCTTTGATATCAAAGGCAAAGGAAAAAGATGCAAACAAATCACTTATCTTTCCACCCTCCCAATATATATATATATATATATATATATACATATCAACTCACAATTGTACTCAAGTCCTTATAAGATAAAGCTATGATCATTAGTCTAAGTAAGAGAAAATGCATGACGTTTAATGGACTAATGCACATCTATATGCATTTAGCTCAAATAAGGAGAGGAAATCACCTGCAAATTTTCCTAAAGATACTAAAAATTATCTTTAGATTGTTCCTTTGTAAAAATTTCATAAATTTTTTCCTTCTTAGGTATATTGTCAAGATTTACGTCATTCTCCAACACCTTTTCTCTATAAAATTGTTACTAGATTGGAATATTTGTTGTTTTTGTTGAATGTAGTACCATATTCTTAGAAATATGTATAGCATTGGTATTTTCACATAGAGTATAAATAGTTTCATCAAACATTATTCAAAATATTTCAAATTCTTTTTCATCAATAATATTTGATTGCAACATGAAGAAGTAATAATATATTTAGCTCCAACAATAGACAGAGACACAAATTCCTGTTTCTTGCTTCTCCAAGAAACTAATTGAGGTCCAAGAAACAGTACACCTTTGCATGTACTCTTCCTTTCATCAATACATCTAGCCTAATCAACATCAGTATATATCGTTATGGAAAAATCTATTTTCTGTTGTACCGCAATACAAGTTTTTTTGTTCCTTTTAAGTATCTTAAAATTATTATTATAGTAGCGACATGGGTTTCCCTGGGATCTTGCTAAAATATGGATACAAGAAAACTCTCATGAATGATATAGAGTTTGGTAGTAGTTAAATATAATAATCCACTAGTCATTGATTTGTATTTCCTCTCATTATCCTTAGGTGGTTCATCATCTTTACTCAATTTACAGCTAGTAACCAATGGAGTGCATACTATTTTAGTATTTTTAAACCCAAAGTTGTTAAATATTTCCGTTACATACTTTTATTGTAAAATTAAAATACCATCATATTAATGATTAACTTTTAAACCAAAAAACAAATACATCTTCGTAATTATAGATATTTCAAAATCCATTTTAAAATCAACAACAAACATGTTACATATCCCATCATTATCTCTAAATATTATGCCATCTATATATATAACTAAAATAAAGATATCATTTGACTAAACTTTAAAATAGAGATTAATATTAATAGAATTTTTTTATAATCTTTGCATCAATAAATAACTATTAATCCTTGCATACTAAGCTCCAGGAGCTTGCTTCATTCTATATAATTCCTTCTTTACTAGATCATCTAATAGTTGAAATCTTTCCAATTTTTTAATTTATACTTTATTTATTTTTTCATTTAGGAATGAAGATTTCGCATCCATATGATATATTTTGAAGTCCTTATGTGATGCAAAATCCAACATTATGATATCCCCCATTCTAGCCACAGGATCATAAGTTTCCTCAAAATTAATTCCTTCCGCATGTGTATATCCTTTGCATTAAAGTATTTGCCTGTTCCTCACTATGTTTGTCAGTCTTGGCACCAATTCCCGAGTTTTATCTTTCTCAAGTTGATGGACCTATTATTTCATAGATATCATCCAACTCTGATCACTTCAAGCCTCTTTATAGTCTTAAGTTCAACTTCTAAGATCAAACATAGATGATCTCATTGTTTAGAAACTCTACTTCTTGTTATTACACCTCTCTTCTTGTCTCCAATATTATAATTTCCTAAATGATTATTTTACACATATTTGGGAGTCTTAGGGACAGTTGCTAGAGTAACCTCTACAAAATTAAAGACATTATCTTCTTTAATTTTTTTAATTTTTTTTGTCACATCTGGTTAATATTTGACTTCCACCTTAGTTTTCTTTAGAATGTTTTCATCAAATTTTACATTTGTGATTTCAAATATTCTTCTTAGCTAGTTTTTATAGCATTAAATAATGTTTTTCTCTTTTTAGAACACCCAAGAAATATGCCTTCATCTCTCCTAAAATAATTGTTTCTTCCAAACATTCTAAAATATATCATAGAAGGAGTTCTTCCATAACATATTTCATAAGATGTCTTCTTACTATTCCTCTTTATCTAAAATATTTTTAGTATGTATATTACAATCATTATTTCCTCTTTCTAAAATATTTTTGTTAAATTTGCTTCCTTGATAATAGTTTTAGATGCTTCATGTATTTTTCTATTTATTCTTTCAACCACACCATTTTTCTACAATGTTCTAGTTGTTGAAAAGTGTCTCTTTATCTCATTATTCTCTTAGAAAATTTTTAACTCTTCTGATGTAAATTATCCTCCTCTATTATATCTCAAGCATTTGTTTATTTTATCTACCTAATTCTCAACCATATCCTTAAATTTGTTGAATTTGTCTAATTATTGTTATTCTTGTCTTAAGAAAGAAACCCAACTCATCCTAGAATAATCATAAATGAATAGAATAAAGTAACTTTACCTTATAGACTTCTTACAAATTAGTGCACATGACTTGTAATAGTATTATAGTAAATTGTTCTTTTGACTTGAAAGTTTTCCTTGTCCATTTTCTAATTTTACAATGTTTGTAAATAATTTTAGTAACCCTTGAATGCTTCAGAAAATATCTTATGGCTTGTAATGAGTTAATCCTTATCATGTTGTCAAACTAGATGTTACACATCCTACAATTCCACAACCAACTTTCATTGATCTAAAACATCAGACAATATGCACATATATTTTTGACTGATGCATTTTTCTTCTTATATTCTTTCTAGTTGTAATTAGTTTTATCAATTTCCTTATTATCTCATAACCATATTTTCTTCCTTGGTCCACAAAATCCAACAAACGTTTGAGAAACCCCTTTTTCTTCTATCTCCTTTAGCCTCCTATCGACTTCCCAATTATTTATGCTTAATTCATTTATCTCATGGAATGCCCACTTTATGAGCATGAAGTAGTCAACAAATGTATTTAAAGTGATTGCTACAATGTCATCACAAAATCCCTTTTCTCGCTTCACATAATGATCTTCAAGTTGACTATTGTTAGAGAATATGGGCCTACAATCCCTTTTCGTTGGAGGTTAATAGTTAAACAAGCCATTCATAGCCTTAAGATCAACATAATTTTCCTCTAAATTATCCTCAAAATAAGAAACCATATTTTTCTTTGGAAGTTTCTTCTACATTTGCGTAAATTTTTGAAAGGTTCCAGTAGGGATTATTATAGATTTATCATTTTTTCCTTAGGGATAGCTCAAAAGGGTTTTCTTAGGAACAATCTTTGGAGGGGAAGTCTCTGCCTCTTATCAATTTGTATCCCATTCCATACTGTCCTTAGAAAGATAATTATCAATATAATAACCCCCTAAAACCAAAGAGGAAATAGGGTTGGATAGGGCTGGCATGTTTACAAAGTGCTCATGAATTAAAAAAATAAAACTAGTATGAAAAACATGATTCTTTTTAGGACTTTTCCTATGTTCCTTAATGCTATGTTTTAGAGAAAAAAACAAGTAATAATGAAAGGAAACCCTAACCTTGCATCAAAAATGAATGAGGGCCTAATGGTAGCTGCAGAACCTTGTAAATATTTCAGCCACCATTATATATTCCATAAACACTTTGAGCACCCTATTCTAAAGCTTCTTAATCTTCATGACATCAAAATAGCTATTGGAAATTTTGACTAGAGCATCCATTTCTTCATCAATTTTGGGAAATTTAATGATAAATTTATTAGAAAACTTCCTATCTCAAAATAAATTCCCACCTTCAGTGGAGCCCCATGATTTCCCCTATGAGATTCTTATCAATTCTCACCTTCCACTCATAGAGAATAATTTATCTGTCTTTCTAGTTCTTCACAATATACTTTATAACTTTAGGGTCAACACCATGGAGCTTTTTGAGGAACAGATCCAACCCACCTTGCACAATCAACCTCCAAACATTTAGATTATTATGATGCTTCCCATAGTTAATCAATTCAACCTTCTTTCTACTTCCCCCCTTAATACAAATAATTTTCTTACTGATAATTGTAGAGTAGATAAATAGAGTAGAGAGCCAACAACTCATTCAAGGCATCCACAAAATGATGTATTGGCTCTCGTATCTTGTAGTAATAATTTAGGTGTAACAACACATATACAATTATGATAATATACAAAATACTAATCCATTTCATTATTATTAAATGAGGAAACTTTCCTATATGTGAAGTCATAATTGATCATGTCCTCAATGTCATCACCCAACTATTTCTCATCCTATCATGTGTATCAAACCCTTATCTTAAACCCTTCATTAGAAAAATATTCTACTACCTAATTATATTCCAAAAAAATATGGGAAATTTATACCTTATCAAAGTTTGATAGAATAATTTTAGCTTCCTTTACCAAACTTTTAATATTCCATGATGGGTGAGACTTGTCTAGAAGACAATCTATATTGTTTTTCAAATCCCCTTCAATCCAAACTTATTTAAATTTCATTCTTTTTGAGAGGCCAATAACCTGAAAATCTCCAATGGCTTCGACAAGGTGATTGTACTAAAAGCTCAAGGTGAGTGCCAAAACTGAAAGAAAATTGTCATTATAGTCTCTTAATACTCCCCCACTCCTATCCTGCCCTGTATTTCCCTCATCTACCCCATTGAAACTAGATTTAATCTAACCGCTTGGGAAATGAATCCAAAAAACACCTTCATGATTGTTTTTCACATGTCTAGAGTCCTTAAAAATATCACCACCTATTTTCCAATCTTTAGCTATCTTGAGGTCATAGTCAGTACAAACCACAACCTCATTCCTCTTCTCATTACTGGGAATACTATTAATTTTTCCCATAATTAATCTATAGATTCTCTTATAAACTATATACTCTGGAGCCTCTTTGTCCTTGAAAATTCTATTGTTTGGTTCCTTCCACACTCCCTAGGCAATATGGGGGAAGACGAAAGACCACAATATGTGGATAGTGGGATTCAAACATGAAACTTTCCACTAGGTGAAAATTTCCTCTATAGAACTAGGAAACAGCCAAGAAAGTTTAAAGTGACAAAAATATTCCCCAAATAGAAGAAAAAGATAGAAAATGAAGGAACAAATGATTAGTTGTTTACAGGTCCTCTTTACACAAGTAGCATTGGCTAGGTATCTGGAAGGCACGCCTGCAAAGATTATCAACTATAAGAAATTTATTCCATATAAGAATCCAAAATAAAATGTTGACCTCAGTAACAAGGTATTTGAACTAGGATTTAGCCCATAAAGGAGGGTGGATCGGGAAAAAGGATAGCAAAGAGACAACGAAAGAAACCAACTAGAAACTAGTAGGGTTAGACATCAAGACTATCAAATAATTTTTTTGATTCAATCTCGTACTAACTTCCATCAAGGAAGATTGAATCGTAGCAAGGCCCATACTGATCTCAAAATGATTCTTCCAACCACCATTCCTACAACAGTCCTTTACCAGAGTCCCATAGGTTTCCTTGTAGTTATCCATCCATCCATTGAAGCTATCAAAGGTATTTTAAGGCTCCTTCATTAACCATCTATCTTCCCATAACCTAACCTGGTTCCCTTTTGTAATGCTCTAGCCAATTCCTATTTCTATGATGTTCCTTCCTCTATCTGTATCATTCTAGAGAAATGAACCACGGGGTAAGTTCTTTGAGTTAGCAAAGGACTTGAGTGATCCATTATTGGCTAGGTATTTACTCCATATAATATTGTTTCATTCTCCATTAGAAGAGAAATTTCTCCATAATGTTTTAGCAATGAGAGTCCTATTAATTGATCTAATCTTCTCAAGACCTAGTGCTCCAAATCTCTTAGGTTTACAAATAACATCCCAATTAATAAGCGACATTCTTTTTCTTCTTACACCCCAGACAAAAGAATTTTTTTTGGATTTTTTCAATCTCATCTTCATAAATATATATGGGAATTTAAATTGACTTAAAGAATAGATAGGAGGATTCTATAAATTCACTATGAGAAGCTGGATTTTACCTTACTGGCTAAGAAGAGATCATTTCCCTCCTGCAAGTATTTTTATTAAGACCCAAGAGAAATACTAAGTAAATTTAGGGTAGAGAATCCACTCTACATCCAAAAATTTAGGTGATTTTGTTCTTCCTAAGATCATCACTGTTAAAGAAAAATAAAGAACTTTTCTACCTATTTATCAGCTGACTTGGCAATCCCTCATATTCATATAATTTTTTTTTCCAAATTCCTAGCTTGAACTACTATTGATCCACCCATTATAATGATGCCATCCACAAGCTATTTATAAGAGCACACCAAATTATTTGGAGAAGGCTTCAAACCCATACGGGATCCCTACTCATCCATTTTCTTTAGGTTCCTTCAAAGAAATTCTGCCATAATAGTAAATAGAATGGGGGAAACGGGAGCACCCTTCCTTAACCCTCTAAAAGACTAAACAAAATTTCAAGGGGATCTATTCATAAAGATAATATGGTAGCGGTAAAAATGAGTTTCCCTACCAGCCGAAGGACTCTATTGTTAAAACCAAATACCCTCATTATTTTGAGTAAGAAACCCCAATCAACATGGTCATAAGCTTTCAAGATATCAAATAAAATTTGAGCATAAATTATTCAATCTTATATTCTATTAGAGAATGCACATTTCCATGGGCCATGATAATTTAATCAAGGATCTTCCGTCAAGAAACAAATTCATTCTATTGAGGAGATACTAGAGATGGATGAATTACCAACAGTTTAGAAGTTAGAACCTTAGAGATGATTTTATAGTTTATTTAGTTATGAAGTGACATTTTCTGTAATTTAGAAAGAGGTTCATTTTGATCGATCTAACTTGATTTGTATATATTGAAATTCATTTTTCCTTTTTTTGCTAGAAAGGTAACATAAATACCTAATTACGAGATATTTTTCATAATTATTTTTTAATTTACTATTTTCTAGAAGCGTTGAATAGAGAAGTTTCTAAATGGTCATAGAACATATATTTAATAAAAATGAAAATAGAAAGTTACAATGAACTCAATATTTATTAAAACCATGATCATCAGAAATTTATTTTGGAGTAGCATCATTTAAAATTTGGGTTTTTGAAGATTGTTTTATTTGGTCCTTGATTGAGACCTTTGAAAGGAAGAATTTTGTAGAAATTTGTTGGCTTTGGGGAGGTAGACTTACTTTTTGCATTATCTAAAACACCCCTTCTAGAAAATGCCCCATGAAAAATTTATACAAATGTCTTCCTTGTCATTGATTTATAGGGTTCTCTTGAATTGGGCCCAATTCCAGTAAAAGCCCCCATTTTATCTAGTTCATGCAAAGAGGCTTAATACCTTCATGAAAACACTCTCATTCACTTAAAGGGGTTGAAAAATATAAGTGTTGGACCACACGGTTTTCCCTCGTTGGCAAAAGTGGCACACATTTTTGTGGAATCACCGATAGTACTATTAAAAATGATTGATTGTTTTTTTTTAATATTAAAAAATAGTTAGAATAAGGGGGCTGACTGTTATACAACAATAGGCCAAGGCTTGGAAATTTATCAACAATGCACTGTAAAAGGTTCTCACTATTACAATTTAAGCCCACAAATGTAGCACGGTTAGTAGATTCACCCACCTTCCTTAAAGACGCCTCTTAAAGAAAAAAAGGGTCACAACTAGCCACTTATAACACATGGTCCAAAATAGGCCATTAATAGTAGAAAAGTAAAACCCCGATCAGTGAAAAATAGAGGGATTTTGAATGGATCCCCAAGCATTCACAAGGGGTAACAAAATGATAGTAGAAATCACTCTATTGTAAATAATGTCACCCCTCCAACAAGAGAATATAACCCCTTTAACGAAAGAATTTTTTTTTTGGAAAAACTCATTTCTGTAATAATAGACAAGGAATCCACCTCAATAGGAGAAAAAAAAGGAAGAGGTTATTAGACTCAATAGCCAACCACAAATCCATCCCATACACAAGAAACCATAGAAAGGAGAAGACTTCTCAAACTAACAAATCTTATCCTTCACGAAATGAGTCCCCACATCTATATGAGACTCTTCCACCTCTATAGGAACCATACAACTGGAAGAAACAAACCAAGTGCACCAAGTCCATACCATAGAGAGTAGAATATATCTCACCTCAAAAACGATCATCATACCCACAAAGTTAACCAAAACCATCAACCAAAAACAACCAAAGACTAGAATAAACCCTTTAAATATATTAGCAGTCAACTTTTTACGAAAAGAAAAAACCCACAATCAATAATAGCTAAAATGTGATGTCCAACCAAAAAAAAGAAACATGATAGTGATAGAAACATCTATCATGACAGAGAAATAGGTGTAGAAAAAATCAACAGCTAAAATTGAGATAAGGATCATCTTGAATCTTGTGACAAGGAGAAGAAAAGAAGACTCGTAAACACCCCAAGCCCTTCCAATAGTTGCAACAATACCTTTCCATCAACTAGAACCTATCTCATGACCCCTCTAGTCACAACAAAACACCGACAAGTAGTAAAAGTCACTAAAAACTTCAGGGGAACCATAGAACTACCAAAGCTCATAGACTTACACAATAATAAACAAATGAACAAAAACCACCAAAAATCCCTTAGGGTCAAATATAAAAAGGTCCACCTCAAGACAAGGATTGCGTAAGCAACCAGTCACAATAAAAGGATAGGTCGAGAAACCCTTAGCAAGGTAGATGAGCTACCCTTAAAAACTAGAGAGGGTTCAACAGTTAGAAGCCTTGAACACCATCAAGGAAAAAATCCATAGCCTGATAGATAGTACAAGAAAATTGTCCATATTTGAAAAGTAAAAGGCTCATCCAAAAGCGTATCCTTAACTCGTACCAAGAACTAGAGGCCTCAACAACAAGGGAAAAGAAATACCAAAATAGAGTGCAAAACCATGCAAGATTAGGAAAAAATTAATAAAATTAATTAGAAACACACCCCATACATATTAAATAAAAATATACAACCCTCCATGCCAAACAGATCCACCAAGACAAGGTTCAAAGGTAGGAAATGTTACAACTAGCGGTTGTCATTGCACCAAAATGTTGACCTGTTAATGCCTGATATAAGCACTAGACATATAGAAGACACATGAGATAGTTAAGCCATGTCACAAACCACCACTATGCTAAACAACCAAGGAGACCAAGGGTAGAATAAATATTTCTCACCATTGACACATTCCCCCTAGCGCAAGCGCAAGGCTCGAACCTATGACCAAGCTCCAATACCACTTGTTACAACTAGTGGTTGTCGTTAGACCAAAAGATTGACATGTTAATACTTGATACAACCAATAAACATATAGAGGACATGTGAGATGGTTAATCCATGCCACAAACCACCACTACACTTAATAATCAAGGAGACCAAGGGTGTAATCAGTTTTTCTCACCATTGCAATAAGAAACTACTACCAAACTAATAGGCAACTCAATAAAATCAAGTAGGAATCCATCAAACCAAGCATAAATACTTCATATAAAAAACAATCACAAACATGGTAGAATCTATATAAACAAAAATTACACACATGGATGAGATAGAGAACTCTATAATAGTTTCAAGTATTAACAAGGCTTCTTCAGTAATGTTGAGCATCATCAACTTCTTTTCCACCAACATTATTCTCTTAAGAAAAAGAGCTAGTCCAAACAATGTGGACACAAACAAATCTCATTCCATGTCTGGCACCTTCTTGAGTAGGATTAGATCTCATTATAGCATCATTGCCACTAGGGATGTAGGACATAATTGTCCAAAGTAGTAACACATTAGTGGGAACATCTTATAGAAATAGGACATCAACTAGACACAAACACAAAGATGAAAAATAGATATAAGGAGTTGAAGACCTATCCGAAATATATAAGTAGTAGTTCATACAAGTTTGGAAGAATAATAACCTGTGCAAAGATCTCAGAGAGCTCAACCTCCTCCCAAGCAAGGTAGCCAACCATATCCATCAAATATAGTGGAATTTCCTCATCACAAGTAGCGATAGGCTTGCAAACGACCATACACTTTGTTACCTATATATCATTTATGTTATATTATATTCATATACTTTATTTTATATTTAGTCTAAATTGAATTATAAATATATTTTATTTAAACATATTATTGTAATAATAATAATAATATATTGAAATCAAAATATAATCAATATATATTATGAAAGGAAAGAAAAGGAAAGGAAATTTTCTTCATACCAATATTTTAAAAATAAATATTCTCAATAAATAACATTTATTAACTTAAACAAATTTAATTATATTATTACGAAAAAAAATTATAAAAAATATTCAAAATTTATTATTTTCCCTATTATAGTTGTCTTCAAATAAATATTTACAATAAAATTAGACAAGTAATGATTGTGATAAATGTAGAGGAAGCATTGATAAAATTGTTAATACAGTATGATCTCAAATGTTGATGAAAATATATTCACACAATCAAAACCAAAAGCTTATATTTTGTATTCTCATAGATTATAAAAATTTGATAACATTAATAAAAATATTATTTAATAAAATATTAAATTTATATGTAATTTTTTTTAATATGATTATTTTATAATCCACACAAAAAAATGAAACAAACAATATAATCTCATTAGAGTTTTTTTTGCAATCTATTCGTAATAAACAAAAAATTGCGAGCAGAAATAATAGGCCTTAGACTCAACCTCTTGATTATAAGAGCCTCCGTTACAATATCGTGCTTCTCCATTGGTCAATGTATTGTGGGTTACCCTTTATCATGTTGCAAGGGCTCTAGAAGGATGCTAGTAATGAGCATTTAACTATGAATAATTTTGATTCATTGAGTGACTCTTCTAAGGACGATGATGATGTTTCTCTTGCTTTAGTCGTATGTCACAAAATGTTTTTGTAGGACAAAGAACAATGGCATTTGCTTTGTGTCTTTGACGCTGGAATTTTATAGGTTTGAAAAAACTATCACAGATGTAATTGATAAGCCTTTCAACAAAAATGTTTGAAAAACCAATAAATTCAAATATTATAAAATTGAGTTCAACTTAAATACTGAATTCGCTTCACACGACCATCAACAAACTTAAATATTATGTAGTTAGAAATGAATTCAGGACATTCATTACGTCTAATGTAGATCCAAAATAAAATGACACTCAGCACAACAAGAGATGCAAAGCGTCAAAGTTCCTCCAATAGAGAAAGAAAAGTAGGGAGATATGGAGAGAGAGTTAAAATGGATAGAAAGATATGTAATAGATAAATATATAGAGGGGGAGAGACGAGAGAATAAGAGTGGATCAAATAAATATAAAGATAGAGATAATAAGTGATTTATAGAGAATATAATGAGAGATAGAGTTAGAGAATTGAGAAAATTAAGCTATCAAGCTTTGTAAAATGACAAATATTTATGTCATTTTAAGGAATATTTAAATAACAACTACAACTTTTGACTTAAATATCATGTTGAATTATTCATTC